>OMNM01003189.1:0-11315 GCA_900302745.1 Parablennius parvicornis | reverse complement strand
CTGTTGTTGATGAAGCGACAGATCAATCTCAGTGGATTCATGCTTGACAAAGATAGACCAAACCTAAAGGGCAATTCCAGACGTTTAACCTCGAATGAAAATCCTTGTGAGTTGAGAACACTGACCACTATAACACCACGTGGCCCTCTACCCTCTACCCTAAAAATTGCTCCAAAAAATTATATAATAAACAGGATTTGCAACATTTTGCCCAGTAAAAACTGCAATTTTGGAATGAGATGACCAATAAATTAAGCCAAAGCAAAAACACTGCAAGAAACACAATCTTATTAAATTATGCCGGAAATAATCGTCACCTGCCGAGGCTGATAGTCATGGATGGATGAATGGATTTTCACTTAATATAGCATACACAAAAGTGGCTTTTTGTCTCACACAATTCATTTCTGCAGCATCGCATTAATTATGTCCGATAAACTCTTGTGGAGGTTTCTTTTTCTGGCCAATTAAAACAGCAGGAGCAGATCACCACATCAGAAATGTGCATTTCTGAACAAATTACAACTTTTACTTTACAAACTTTTGCTCAATTATATTTAGCAGCGAGTTGTCATGATGCTTTTAGGTGATGTTTCTTACAGAATGAACCTCTCAGGAAGCAGCAGCTACCTGTGCAGCAGCCTCTTCATACCCGGTCGTCCCGTTGATCTGACCGGCCAGAAACAGACCTTGGGCGCTTTTCACCTGAAGCGCCGGGCTCAGCTGAGTCGGACACACGAAGTCGTACTGCACTCCGTAACCTGAACACGCCAACGTATAAGACGGTCGGTCTCCTGCATCTGTAAACACTGACATCACTGTGAACCAGACTGGATTCGTGGAGCGAACCTGGTGTGTGGATCTCGGCTCTGTGCAGGGGAGGGATTTCTCTGATGAGGCGCAGCTGCACATCTGGTGGCATGGTCATGGACAGGCCCTGTGGGTACAGGAGGTCAGAGGTCACCCCCTCCGGCTCCAGCCACACCTGGTGCTGTCGCCCTGGGAAGCGGAGCACTCGTGACTCAATGGAGGGGCAGTACCTGAGAGAGATGAGAACTGGAGTTATTGCTTAAGATAGCCACAAACAGCTGCTATTTATATCTTCTGTGTAAGATGAGCAAATGTACCTGGGACCTTTGGTGTCTTCTTGTATGTGACAGTTGAGATGAAGACTTTCTCTCACCACTCGCTCCACGCCGGGAGTAGTTAACGTCAGGTAACAAGGCAGCTGCTCTTCAGGCTGTTTAGTTGGAAAATAAAGCAAATTATCTACTGGAAACGGGTTTCTAGTGCCTGAAATAACGTGCTGGACGACTCTGATTATAAGAAAACCCTGCTTTTCAGATACTGGGCCACAGGAGCTACTTAAGAGTGCAATTTTTCAAATGTTTCCTGGTTACATGCAGTTTTTTATCCTCAGTTTTTCCTAAATTTGGACCAATAGTGTAAGAAATTATTGCAATACTGCGTGAAATTGACCTTGCAGTGTGTCTGGGTGTTAAGGAAGCTGAACGGCGTTGGGTGACTGTCCGCAGGGTGAAGCTTAGCCAGAGAAAGGTCCACAGAGTCCTTCACAATCCTTGGAGGAGTGCCGGTCCTCAGCCTGCCAGTCCTCAGCCCCAGCCTCTCCCTCAGAGTGTGGGACAGCCCAGCGCTGGACGGAGCGTCTCCAATCCGCCCGCCGGGGGACGACGTCTGGCCCACAAACAGTGAACCAGACAGGAAGGTGCCCGTCGTGAGGATGACGGAGCTGGCTGATATCTGGTGGTCGCTGTTTGCTGTTGAGAAACAAGAAAAGGCAACACGAGTATATTACCAAACACATTTTTGTGTAAAACTATTTGAAACATCTACAAGTACAAGTACCCATCGGCCTATATTTAAAGCGCAATGTAAAGAAGCTCATTTTATCACAGATTTTCCTTCTGAAGTGCATAAAGCATTTAAAAAGAACTGGCTGTTCTTTATTACACCAAAGATTAAGAGAAAACTGTTCACTCGACAGCAGAGAGAATGTGGAGAATTTGACGTGGATCATTCACGTATCTTTTGGAATTGTCAGAAAATAACTATATTTTAGGAAATGATTTCCAATAATCTGCAAAAAAAATATATTGGGTTATAAGATTCCAATATGCTTCAATGTACTGTACATGTGCACTTTCACTGAAAAGAATGTAATGGGAAATGAGAGATGCTTAATGAAATACTTCTCATGGTATGTAAAGAAGCTATTACAAGGAACTGGGGGAAGATTGACCCGCCCACAAAGGACCAGTGGATGAAGATCATTGATGAAATCTATCCAAAAAAAAAATAAAAATTGTTTGTGTGTGAAATAGGTATTCGTCTATCTCTGCTCACCCAAACGTATCCCAGTGACCCGGTGCTGTCCCGGTGTCTCCGGGTTTGGTTCTGCTACGAGCAGCTCCTCCACCGACGCCTCCACCACCGTCAGTCTGGGAGTGGAAAGCAGCTCAGACTGAGCAAAACAAACACAATCAAAGTCATTTGAGTTCCTCCACGGAGAGAAGTTCTTCCACTATTGACTTTTTTAACTTGCGTGAGTGATACCTGAATGAACTCGCGGTAGCGTTGGCGGTCCAGCTGGGCTCGTGGACCCCACACCGCCGGCCCCTTCCTGCGATTCAGAATGGAGAAGTGAATCCCGGCCCGGTCTGCTGCTCGGCCGCACAAGCCGTCCAGAGCGTCGACCTCTTTGACAAGATGGCCCTTCCCTACTCCTCCGAGGGACGGGTTACAGGACAGAGCGCCTGCGGACAGTTCAAGACATTTCTGTCTTTAATTACAGGAATTATGCACAAAGCAGAATAGATGCATTACATTGCAATGACTTTTAGTTTCTTCAGATGTACTGTGCCAATATCAGAGCCTCACCGATTGTGTGTATTTTCTGTGTGACCAAGAGTGTTTCAGCTCCCACTCTGGCTGCCGCCGCCGCCGCCTCCGTCCCCGCGTGACCGCCACCCACCACGATGACGTCATACTGCTTCCTGGCGAGGTGACTGGCAGGTCTGGATACCACCGACAGGAAGCTCTGCAGGCGACGGAGCTTCTTTGTCAACATGTGAAACCTGTCGAAGAAGGAAAAGTCGGGTGAGGAGAGAGATGAACAATGACAGCTGCAATCTGTAGCTCAGCGGCACTTCACACCTCAGTGGAGAAGTAATTTATTTTTCCTTTTTGCAGAGGTATGATGATGAGGGCGTGTAGTTGTCAGTCTCTGTGTGTTTGCCCTGATGGTGTGATGGAAAAAGGTATTATCACACATAAACATTACTGTTTTGCAGCTGTTATTGATTTTTAATGCTGTTATTTTTTAAGTGTTCTTATTGATTTTACTACTATTTCAATGTTTTAAATTAGCCTATATTCTTGTTTTTAACACTTAAATGTCAAGTGCAATTCAAATAAAATACGTTATTATTATTATTGATGATCAGCTAAAAGTGAAATCCACTTTTATCACATCAGGGCTGACTGCAGGAAGAAAAAGCACTGAATTAAAATAGAATCACTTTTATATGGATTAAATCATAGTGAATTCAAGAGAAAATGGATTTTTCTAATACTTAAAGTAAATTGTACTCTTTAAGATAAAAAATACAGACATAAAATTAAGTTATTTTTTCCTCTGTTAGAAAAATAAAGTTATTGACTTCAAACATGCAGATGAAAAAGCTTAAATACAAGGTAAAATTGTGGACACGTTGTGAGTTGCGATTGTAAATGTAGCTTGTGTAAACTGGTCTTATGTATGAAAGAATGTACACAGAAATTTAATCACCGATATCACTCAATTTCAGTAATGTGAACACGTGTAAAAGGTTACCTGCTCCTGTGTATTTGAATATTCAGTTATATAAAAAGTATAGTTTTAATTTAATGTTCCAAAGGCTTTTGAGTTTTCTACAGTTCATTTGTTTTACGGATGAAGTTCAACGACTATTGCTTATTCTGTGAAAACAGATGATTTCTCTTGGTTTACATTGTTTCTGTTTTTTGACAGTATGACAGTTTTCTTGCATCAAAAGGACAATTATGTTTCCACAATTGTATTCAATCTAAGAGTGATGTATTCCATGATGGTTTTCCCTTATTGAATAATAGACAATAATGTCATAATCCATCTAACACCGGTTCACATTATTTGTACTTACGTGCAGATCCACAGCCAGAGATCACTTTATTGCTCCTCTCGCATTCACTGAAGGACGTATTTGATCGACTTTCGTGTAGATGACAGGATAAAGTGAGACTAGAGATAAGGATAAAAGATGTTATAGAAAAATACAAAGCTGAAGTTATGTCACGCAGACGATCTTCACGGAAGCGGCCATGCTGCATGTGGAGACCGTAGCCGTAATAACTGGAGTAAAAGCGCAACGCCAAAAACTGGGGTCCATGTTTTTAATTCATTATTTTTATGTTCATAACAAGCGATTATTGTAACTTGGAAAAGTCGGCTGAACTTTTACACCTGACCTTCGGAGGAGGGTCAGGTGTAAAAGTTCAGCCGACTCACGGTCACAGTTTGATTCGAATTCAAAGATAACTACCCTGTCCTCCAATGACCTCTGACCCTAGATTCAATCCAAGCAAAGTAAGTGTATTCATATAGGGTCATTCAGCCATAAGGCAATTCACTGTGCCTTTCACGGAAATATATTAAACAAGGCAATGAAGAATTACATTTATACAAAGGAGAAAAAACAAAGTAAAACCTATACAATAAAGTAATAAAATAATTTAAGTCTATTGTTTCATTGAACACCCCAGCAGTACAATAATGTATTGTTTTAAGGTCTGATTTCTAAGAAGTGAGTGTGTCATCAGTCATCAGATGTTCAGGAAGTTTGTAGGAACTAAGCTAACTAAAGCTGCTTCACGGTGTTTGCTTCTGACTGAACACTTAGTGGATAAAGTGGCAAAAAGATAAATAATAGATGGATAGAGGAAAGTTAATCTGGGTATAAGTAGGGCAGAGCATCCAAGTGGCAGAATCAATCCACAGTTTCATCTGTAAAGATTCACAAAACTGAGAAAGACATATGTGTTGATAAAAAAAAGGGAGGGCACAGATTACTGCAAAATAGCAAATCATTTGAGGATTTTAATGGAACAGTATTCCTCAACTTTTTTTCAACCCCTCTGTATGAAAAGCTGAGGCCCTCCTCCCAGACCTCTGATTTGCTGGTGGAGTCTCTCACCAGCATGAAAAAAGGAGGAGCCCTCTGAAAATACAAAGAAGGAGCAGTATTCCAGGTATGCTGTAGGTCAAAGAAAGTTTCCTAGAAGGCTTAATGCACGTATACACCCAAAAAAAAAAAAAAAAAACAGTTTTCACTCATTCACTCAGGATTTAGTTTGATGTGTTTCTCTTACTGTGTTAAATGTAAATTGATAAACTGAATTTATGTGCTTTTTTGAAAAGAGGCTGCAAATTGGAGCACAGGATTTTGACTTTTTCGTGACTTTGATATTGATACAATATATGTTTTTTTAATGACTGTATGTTTTTCTTTTTTTCCTATAAATGAGCATCTGGCTCCAGTGCTTGTATTTGAAATATTTCTAATAAAACATTTAGCAATAAACTTAATGAAATCTGATTTAATGAATCTTCCCATCATTGATTTCTTGCTCACGTGCGTTTTTTAAAACAACTTTTCAGGGTAAAGTCTAGGAGACAACAGGATTAAAAATGATCAAGGTGGAACTTTGTAAACAAACAGTCCTCCTGTTGTGTGCGGTTACTGCCACGTGTGCAGCCGATGCCATTCATTGCGGTTTACAGGGAGGGACCAGCAAACCAGCATCGATCCTGCATTGATTGAATCATTGGTCCACGTACGCGCGCTCAGTAGTAGGTCAAAACGTGCCCGCGCACGTAAACGCCCCCTCCCCCTTCAGGCCGGTTTTTAGTGAGCCGCGCGCGGATTCAGTCAAGTGAGGCTACCGAAAGGTGGTGTTGACCGACCGCTGCAGGTTTTCATCAAGAAACCTGAACATTTTCGACTCGTTAAGACATCTGACAGCGACGCCACGTCCTTATTTTTAACGGAAAGGGTCGGCGGTGGCGGAGTGCAGGCGACGCGACCGAGGGAGGAAAATAAATCCCGGAGGGAAAGCGACCGAAGTGAGCTTGAGGATCAGAGCTAATGCTAACTTAGCCAGCCGCCGCTCAAACAATTACACGGAAACTGGTGTAATTTGTCTTGTCGCTTGCTTCGGCGCAGCCAATGTGGTTACTAAGTAGATAGCCTGGGGGAATCAGTTAAGTTATGTGTTACATTTAATTTAATTATTGAGGTGTTTTTGCCTTTGCATTGTAGGCCACAGGCGCCGGGCATTCACTTTAGCGAGATTAGCACTAGTACCCGGTCTTATTGAGGTTACACCGGCTCTGCGCTACTCGGGACGGGGGATATTGCTAATCATATTTCGCTTTTCAAAGCAACCTGACATCGGGAGGCATCGGTGTTTTTATAAGTTAGTTTACACTTGGTACTTTCTAAGCCTTGTGCTTCGCAATGCTGAAACAACAGCAACCCGGCTCAGGCGGGAGAAAGGCGTCCAACGGAACATCGGGCCCCGCCGGTATGTCTTCACCAGTCAGCGGCATCAACAGCGGCAACAGGACACCGGCTGGGAGGTAAGCATGCTGGGGGCGTTCGGTTAGGACAGTCCGGGGATTGTCCTGCGACTCCCGAGGCCTACCGGTTAAAGCGCTGTACGCTGAGAGGGCGGAACTGGGTGAATAGAGCGCTCTGCGAGCCAATAAGATGGCTCCATATTTGAGTGGCAGCTGCAGCCAACCAATCATATTTAGTGAAAATGGATTCAGTGAAAAGGGTTAGGTGAGACGAGGTTGCTGAGCGCAAATCAGCATGGAGGCAATGCAAAGTTTATCTGGCCCGTGAGAGCTAGAGAGAGTGTACGTTTATCGAAAAATTACCAAATCCACAAAATGACATGTTTGCTGTTGGTCGATAATAAAAGAAAACGCTACAGGCGGCTTTTGTTGATTTAATCGCCCCGATACGGACCCATGTGTCCTGAAATCCGGGATGTGCGAGTGTGTTTACTCAAGTCTCGTCGGCTTCGTCTTTGTTTTGTAACTGGCAATAACACACCGTCACGTGGGCTGTCTTGACGATATAGATCATTTTTCATGGTTTTGTCGGCGTAAATTATTGCTTCACGTTTGGAAGTGGACGATAACGCGATGTAAGCTTTGACGTGGTCATATCAGTGTTTACGTCGTGTTTTCACAACCTTTGTGAACCGTTTTACAGTTAAAGTCAGGCTGACACGTATTGTTGAAGGCTTGATGAAACTGAAAAGGCCATTCTTTACCTCATTTGACACCGTCTTGATGCCATGTTTTTTTGATCAAAGCCAAATGATCTTAGCCTCTACACTAAAATCTCTTTCGAGGTATCTTAAAGATGATATAGGGACTTGTCAGGCCCGTGAAGTGAGCACGTTAACCTCCAAAACATTAGTACAGATTATTTCGTCCATGTGGAATGTGACACCGATCCAACAGGTTTTGAAATTTATTCTGTGTTCTTGTTCTTCACAGGAATCGAGCTTCTGCGAAGCCATCATTCCAGTCATCCCCTGTAAGTACCCTGTCACAGATTGTCATCAAAACCTTGAAATAGGAGCAGAGAATACACTCTGATACACTGTAATAATACCTGAGAGGAAATGCACATTCTAGTCTTTTGTTAAAAGGATAATGGATGGTGTAAAAAACACTTGATATTGTCCTCAATGGAGTTGCAGATTTTTGTTACAAATACTTGTGCTGCTTTTTATTTACATATATAAATATTTAAATATAGACTCAGTAGTGTATTCCAATTAGAAGGTTGGCTTTTGAAGGACGTTTTCAGACTTATTTTTGTTTTATAAATGTTTCTCTAATAAAACAATGGATGGAGGTTGAGGTTGTGTTTCTGCTTTGTTCACATTCAGCTATGTCAAACTTTATTCTGTAGTTAAATCTTGCACTCTTTCCTCTTCATCTGGGTCACATTGTTTTCTTCTTGTACATAAAATACACAGATGAACATGCAACAAAATGCCTTGTTTAATTGTATTATACATTTAGCTTTATCTGTCTTGATAACTCAAATACAACAATACAGAAATTTTAAAATTTGTCAAAGGTAAACGAAATTATTCAGTTTAAAAGCACAATTTATTTTTTCATTCCAGTTCATTTTTACTCCCCACAAATGAATACATCAGTGAAAAAAACAGCCGACTGAAATCTAGTTTTTTTTGTTGGGTTTTTTTTTTTTTACTTGATCTTTCAACTTTTTTATGACCACTCCATGATAAAGTTGTTTTTTTTTTTTTTTTTTTTTGCAAACTAAATGGAATGCATCTTTTACAAATCTGTGTAATACAACTCACCTTCCATCACCTTTCAGGTTAATATTTAATCCTGTTTCACATTCGGTTTCTGAACAAGAGACATTGAGCATTTACATAACACTGCACCACCCATGCCCTCATTTAACCTTTAATTGATAAGACGTTGAAATGTTTTTCTCTGTCTATAGGTGTTTGAGGGTGTGTACAACAATGCCAGAATGCTTCATTTCCTCACAGCTGTTGTGGTGAGTCATTGGGCTTATTGTTAATGTGATAATTTCAGAGAAATAGCCACCATCATCTCCTTTGACCTTTTGCTATTGGATAATAAAAAACCCTACTTTTTCTTTCAATGTCAGCTTTTAATTTTATAAAGTGAAGTCTTTAAACATTGTCAGACTGCAAAATGATTACTGTACGTCCCATTTCATAGCTGCAGCTGATATGAAACATTGTCAACATAGAGGGTAATGAATTTGTATGAATATTACTTGTAGTTCCAGCGTTGCAACTGTGTTTGAGGTTGAAGCAATACTTAAGTTTTCAGTGGAGATGGACGTTTCTCTTAAACGAAAACTCTCTTTCAGGGGTCCACTTGTGACATACGAGTGAAGAACGGCAGCGTCTTTGAAGGCATATTTAAGACTCTCAGTTCTCGGGTAAGAAGCTCACGTCGGGCTGTGAAGCAAATGATCCCGTCTGTGTGAAATTCGATTCCCATCAAAGAAAAACATGGATTTCTCCTAAGTTGTCTGATATATTTTGTGAAAGCTGGGACAGAATTCTAATTTCAGCTGCATTCTCCCATCTCCACAGTGCGAGCTAGCCGTGGACGCTGTACACAAACGCAGTGGAGAGGAGACCTCATCAGCTCCTCCACGGAGAGAAGACATTACAGACACCATGATCTTCAGCCCCTCAGACTTGGTGACGATGATCTGCAGGGATGTTGACCTCAACTTTGCCACTAGAGGTACAAACTCAATCATATCAGGGTGCTAGGGTTTGTTATTACTGATTTATAATATGGAGATGCACACTTGAAGTGCAAGTAGATGTTTGCTGTAGAAGATATACATAATCTTTGTCGGAATATTTTAGCTTGTCACAGTCTCCCGAAAGACGTTTGACTGGATTGCTTTAAACCTGACTGTTGTAATTGCTCTTGGTGTCTCAAGGGTAAAGATATTATCTGAACAAGCCCCTGTTCTCTGCAGCATCTTCAAAAGAAATTAGGCTTATGTAATACTGCATAATTTAACCTGCAAGAAGGAATAACTTTGGATCATCCTGGCTTTTTTTTTAAATCATTTTTAGACACCTTCACAGACTCGGCCATCAGTTCCACCCGCATCAATGGAGAACACAAAGAAAAAGTTTTGCAGAGATGGGAAGGAGGCGACAGCAATGGAGAGAGTTACGACCTGGAAAATGATGCGGTGGGTTCCTCTTTGTATCTAAAGAACAGTAATGTCGGCTATGTACCTTTTTCGATATGCGTTTGAACTCTGATTCTCATTTCTCTTCTTCCACTTCACAGTCCAATGGCTGGGACGCCAACGAGATGTTTCGTTACAATGAAGTGAAATATGGAATCACATCTACATATGACGCCAGCCTCTCCATGTACACGTACGTTAACGCATTGGTTCAACTAAATACAAAAAAATATCTGGAATGATGCAACTTAAAATGATTTGCACAATTTTGTCTAGTTTGCTGATTTAACATGTCAAAAGAGTCTTTGGTAGAAAAATGAATATGGCTCACTCTTCATAGGTTGTTAGATATTAAATTGAGGAGGGTACTGGACTAAAAAAAGCCTGCTTAAAGAGTTCCTAGAATAAATGTTTGCATGGAGAGGCATTTGATTATAAAGCCTCCAGCTGGCATCTGAGGTGTGAATACGAGTGCAAACCCACATTTGTATCGAGCCCCATTGAAAGACGGCTGCTCTCAATATGATAATTGGTGCTCTGGGGTGGAATGTTTTTACAGCGCGGCTTTCACAACCACATGAAACTTTTGGCAATTTTATTTAAAATACTTTCCTGTCTCTCGCGCCATCCAGTGTACCTTTAGAGAGAGGCAACTCTGAGGTGTTCAGACAGAGGGAAGCGCGCGCCGCTCGCCTGGCCAACGAAATCGAGGCGAGCCCCCAATATCGCCACCGGGTCAACCTGGAGAACGACGAGGGCAAAAGCGAGGAGGACAAGTACAGCTCCGTGGTGCGGGACGGCAACGACCGAGAGAGGGGCCGCGAGAGCCCCCGCGACAGAGAGCGTGAGAGGGGCAGGGACAGTCCTGGAGCCAACAACAGGTGAGCAGGGAAGCTTTGAAAGGTTTTCTGGGTGAGTTACTGGTGACGTCGGTCTTGGAGATGTCTAAAATTGTTTAACAGTTAAATTTTTCCCGACAACCTATTATTTGGTGTTTTATATCCAAAAAAGCTTGAAACTGAAGAGCTAGACTGACCATCTCTGTTTGTTTTGTTTTGTGGCTTTAGAAACAGAAGGTAACTTGACTGCAGGAGTCATGACAAGTTTCTAGTTCAATCGTGAATCTAAACGGATCAGATTTGATGTTTATGGATCGATTTATATATCTGTCATGTGTTTGTGTCTCCCAGGGAGGGAAAATACATTCCATTACCTCAGCGTCAGAGAGAGATGAACCGCGAGCGGGACCGTGCCGAGCGAGGTCCCGGTGGTCCTCCGCCACACAACCGCCTGAGTGGGGGTTACCGCTCCACCCCTCCATCCTCCTCTTCCTCATCTCCCAGACCCCCTCTGCCATCTGCCGCTGGACCGCAGCCCGGAGTCTCCCCCTCAGAAAGAAACAGCCCCCTGTCGGCTCGAGGCGGGGCCTACGCTCCTCACCACCCACAGGGCAGCCCCAGCCCC
>OMNM01003188.1:1213-15099 GCA_900302745.1 Parablennius parvicornis | reverse complement strand
TGATATTTACTGCATTTACTGCAATTAAAGCCTTATTTCATTTATATGGATACTTCTTTTTAAATATTGTTTCGGTCAAAATAATATTTCAACTGTATCTGCTTCTCTACCCATTACATTATAGATTTAATAGCTTTCAAAAGTTTTCTGTTGATGAAAACAAATTCAGAAATAATACCTAAACAAATCATCACATTTTAGAAATTACTTTACTCTAGTGCAATCCTTTATGCACGCTGCATTGTTGATGTAGTGAAACTGCTCTCGTATTACCTATTAAAAGTCCATTAATATCTTTCAAGTCTGAGGTTGCAGACAGGAAACAGAGAACTAAAGAATAAATTCACGAAGGTCCAGAAAGGCATCATTAAAATATTTAGGAAAGCAAGCAAATATTTGCAGTTCTACAAACAATTATGTCTTAAGATATACTGAAGTCCCATTGATGTGAAATGATAATAAAATACCTGACGACTGTAAGATAAATGATTACAAAAACTGTTTACTTTTTTCTCCCGCAGAAAATCTTACTCTTGTACATAATGTTGCCCGTTCTTCTCCACTTCTTTTCTTTTTTAGGAAGTCATTTTTTAAAATAGAATTAAATGCAAATTAGAGTCGAGCTGATTATCATATAAACGGCTGTTGCCTAGGGGGGCAAGACACTCTGCCTTTATTTATTTATTTTGTCATATTTTTCACAGTTCCCTATAAAGCTCTGACTTTAATCAGTCCACACTTTCTTTTAAAGACATGGGGGAGTCAGGGACTAGTTGAAGAGAGTCCTGGGGTTTCTGTGTATGTGGCCTGCTTGTATTTGTGTTTTTGTACTTTAGTATGAGAGCAATGTGTCCAGGAGTGGAACACAGACCTGTAAGGTGTTATTAGCATCGTGTAAACCGGTGTTGCACATTGTTCAATTAGCTTGACGATGGGCTTCATATTCCGACACTTTCACTATTCACAGTGGGAGCAATCACCTGTATAGGGACGCAGCTGGAGCATTACATATCCCGCTAATCCAGTGCTAAGTGGTTATTTTGCCCAGCGGTGGAGGGGCTTTTTTGGCAGCTGGATTATGTTTGCTGTCATTCATCGGTGCAAGCGATCTGATTTGAATTCAGCAGCAGTTAAAGAAACACTGTTCAGACAATTAACTGGAACTGACATGGAAGAGAGAGATGAAGTCAGGTTATAAGAGGAATTACAGACAAAGACCTAGAAAGTAGAGAGTCTGTGCACCCCCAACAATGAGAACTGCCCCCCAACAGAGAAGCCTGTGTTTGATGTCAAACCTTTGGTGAAAGATGGATTATATTTTAATAAGACTGTGAGAAGTTGACATTGACTTTAATGTTAATGCAGCAAAAACTTCTGATCTCTTCTGCAACCCAGCTCAAATTGTGACTTCTTTATTAGTTTGAGTTGAGACAAACATCTTCTGCTTACATTATATTTTTTTTGTTATGAAGACCTTTCTGGTTTAGGATGTGGACAGTCATTGCTGTTCCTTTTACATTCCATTACGACTACAGTAAACTGCTACATCTACATACTGCAGGCTGGCTGTCCAGATTGCTCATTTTTGTGTCTCTTAAACAGCTTTCAGTTTACGGATCTACATTGTATTTCTAAAGCATTACATTTTATTGTGTTGTATGGGAAGGCAAAATGTCTCAAGGCGCAAGCTTGTAGTTTAACAACAGGAGCGTTTGGAATTTGAAGCCACCACTCAGTAAAACTCTGACACTGTGTATGACTGCAACACGTTCTGCTAGTGACTGGATTCATTTGCTCAGAAAATCCTGTGAAGTCTGTATTTTTATCACAAACATCCAAGTTTCAGTATATCAGAGAATCAGTTGTGTTTTTGTCTTAAAGCTCCCATAGACTGTGTGCTTTTAGCAGTGTTGTATGTATATCACTCATCTCACTGTTCGACAAAATTTGTATAAAATGTGGGTTTTGACAGAAAGTTCAACTGAAAAATGTTGATTCCGTCTGAATTGGAGGTGACTTGTCATCTCCATGTGTCACCGGTCCCATCAAGAAATAAATAAATGATGTGAACCACGAATTGCATCTTAGTTCTAGTAGTATTTATATTCATTGAAAAATCTAGCAGGTAGACGTGATCCAGCTTTCTCCCTGTTGTTTTGGTGTCGTTCTGATCATCGCATCATGCTCTTCTTCATTTTTATTGTTGTTTTTTTTTTTGTAGCTGTAGCTCTGAGCAGCAGTCACACTGTGCTATGTAATGAGATTGTAGTGGTAGAATTTCTAAAAGCATAGAAGATTATCTGAGAGTTTCTGGTTTCAAAACCATTACAGTGGCTGTCCATGAATCTGTGACATAAGACTACGAGCATTGAAGCCTCACTCAACCAAAGATGGGATGACCAAAATTCAATAGGAGTGGAACTTAAGTAAACTGGGATATATCCGTGTGATCTCAGATCATTCTAAACCACTTTGGCACAGATATATGGCATTTCCACATCATCAGAGCACAGGGCAGAGTCTCATAGGTAATATTAATTGACACCCAATGGTGTGACAAGCCCTGCATGTGTTCAATACTATATACTGACTTTGATGAAGAATAAGCATGTCCAGGCTCCTTTATTGTGTGGACAATTGCACTTTCTAATGCGTTGAAACAAAGCTATTGACCAGCATGACTTAGAATTTACACTTCATATTTTAAAATGTAATGCAAAAGTTTCCATCAGGCCATATATATTCACTAGACCATGAACTATGGGTCCCTGAATCTCTCAATTCAACAGTCTCAACCTATAGGTACACACCTTTCTGTATCCACATCTCTTTCTTTGTGTAGCCTTGGGCATGGGGTACATTGTGTGCAGATGGGCTTCTACTTTCATGAGTCTTAATGTCTCAAGTGTATTTCTGCAAACACCCACTCACGGAAACACAGGGAACAAAGTATACGTGGCTTTTTCTCTGTGCATATTCTTACAGATTTTGATCAGGTCTGACTACACGTACATATGACCATGCCGCCTTTCTACTGCACAATGACCTCAGGTACACTTTTAATTTCCAATGCACTATTCCAGGAAAACAACGAATGCCAGTAGTCGTTCCCCAAAGGAAAATGTGTGTGTTTAAACTCATCACTTTTATCTCCGAGTTTCAGCAGGGACTACATAGAGTATTAAAATGCCTCCATCTGCTTACTAGCAAAGGGACACAGGTATGTTATCAGGACTAAGGTGCTTCACAGGAGATATAAAAAGCAACCCCAAGATATATATTAGTATGCAGATTTGTTTTCAATAACTGCTGAATTTGAGATGAATAACAAGAGAAGAAAGAATAAGGAGTGGAAGACGACGGAAAACAGATTAGCTTGGTAGAAAATAATGAGCAGTTAGAATAAAAATGTCTAATACAATCCTCCACATCTGCCAATTGCAATCTCTCCTGTAAGAAAGCACAGTATACCAGTGATACAGGAAGTCTTTACTGGCCACCTGTTCTGATCAGTCGGTAACTACTTCAGCTGCTACACTTTGATGCATCGACACACAAGAATTTACGGTCAAGTCAAAGCAAAAATGCCAGTAAATCTTATTTATCTATCATATTTACCTCTTTCCTACTGTACTGACACAAATGCCGCAGAAAGGAGTACCACTGTATTAATTTAGTGACAAAACGCCAAACACAGAGACAAGAAAATGTCCTCATCAGGAGGGGCTTTATTATTGTATTCAAAGCGGGTGCAGCTAGTCTGATAAATGATAAGGCAGCTTAGAAACGACTGCTAAAACTGTCGAGAGGGAAAATACGCATATTTTGAAATTTTGTCCAGGCAAGCTGCCATATAGGACAGATGAAATTATTTAAGAATTCTCTCATTATATGTACGTTATGCAAAAGATGACGTACATATAATCAACTGAATGTTTCTACTTCCTTTCCCACATAGCTGTATATAAATTAAAAGTAATTATTTTACAGCTGAACTTCCACTGAAGGAATCTGTGTTTGTAAATAAGCAGTTGACCTTTGTTGCCAGGTTATGAACAATGAACAAAGTCATGTCTAATTGATGACAGCGTAAGATCATGATTTTGAGCATCAATGTTAAGATATGCTTCAGCAGAAAAAGTTTTATGACACATTTCAAAAGCAATCTATTTTTCAAGAATACCAAAAATAAGTATTCCTATTATGTACATCAGTTACAGTACTTTACAGTTAATATTTGCATCTATATATTGTTCTGTCTTTCTCCATTAAAAAACTTGATAATGTTCACATACTGTAGTTGTATTAATGTAGTGGGCTGAGCTCTCAGCACCATGTGTGTCAATCTAATAACTGATTCACTCATTAAATACAGATGATATTACGTCAGTTATTTGGAAGTTAAACTGTGTTGTAGGGGAATACACTTTTCACATATAAAGCAAACTTTGCCACAACACCTGTCCTTCGAAAAAACAAAACAAAACAAGATTTATGAATCAATGAGAAGAAGCAACTACAAAACAGCTGAGATAAACTACTAACATGTAGACAGCAGGTGACAACTCTTACAAAGATAAGTTGTTGTATATTTAAAGCCGCAAATACATTACAGGTATGGAGGAAAATGGTTTGACTAACATTAAAGCCAACAGTTGGGTCAGTGACACATATAGTGACAACCTTCTTTATATTAAACAAAACAAACTCCCAGAAACATACAAGTTACAACTGCATGTTTAATTTTGTGACTGACTACTTACTGGTATGTTGCCACACAACTATACATATTGTATTATGGTGTATATACTGTATTAGTCTAAATACTCTTAGGAGCAAAATGTATACAATGTAATTAAGTGAAGACATCCATTACACTCAATACATATCACACAAGATATAATTTGTAATATTTGTGTCATGTCACTGTTGTAATTGCTGAAGTAAATATTATCTGAAATGCCAGCTATATGCAAGGATGTCTGGATAATGGAGACATACTTCAAAACTGGAACTAAGTCCAGCACTTTATGAACATATATATTTATTCAGCAAAATGTGGATTTCAGCGATCGTTTATGTATAACAAATCTCGAGACAAAAGCAGGGCATGAGATCATTTTAACATGTTGAGTTCGATTAAAGTGCATCATTACTGTTTAATTCTATAGACAGGAAGAAAATGTGAAACTGTCCTCTTCCAAGAAAGGTTTTAACATTTTTATTCTCAATTTATCAAAGTATCCCAGTCAAATAAGAACTAAATGTCGTTCTTGTACACAAGACAAAACATGAATACTCCGAAGAGACTTCGAGCCACTACAGAGAAACGCCTGCACAACTGGGGTCCGTTTGCAATCACTTCATGTAGCTCTGCAGCAAAAAAAAAAAAAAAGACTGGGAGTGAGAGATAAGCAGGCTAAGAAAAGTACTGCATGGAAGAAGATGATGGAGATGAATGACACAATAATGCTTTCACTTTCTCTTCATTACAGTAACGTGTAACTAAGAATGGCAATACTCAGGCTGTATGTGGACCGTGTGATAATAGACTGCTGAAAGACCCGGGGCAGCACTAATAACATGAGCAGGGAACGGCGATGTGTATAATCACCTCCTGTATAAAAAGCATGATTACACGACAATTGGCACTTCCTACCATAAAGCTAATACCTCAGCCAGTTCTCTCCATCATCACGTTCCCCTTTAATCTCTGTCTTTATCTCAATTAGTGGAATGTGATGTTGTCAAATTAAATTACAAGTTGTTGATGAGACATGACACTGGTTGTGCAGCGCTGACGCGGAGGAGTGTCGAGGATTGTCTGTGTCTCTCAATCCCCCCAACATTCAACATTTCATCACAGCATTTTATTAATCAGTTTTGAGGGACTCCTTGTAGCATCAGGAAGCCTCTGTCTGTTCTGTCTTTCTTATAATGTAGCGTCATATTAAATCTCTTTGGATATTAAATGTCTTTTCTCTAGCTAAAATTTCATTCTCCAGTTTTTTTCTTACTCTCTTTTTTTTTTTTGACCTGCCTTTTCTGTAAGCTGGGTCCTGACAGGAAATAGAGGCCAGAGTGGAAGAGCAGGAGAATGGAGCGGTCGAGTGCATTACTCAATTATACATCAAAGCACTTGTGTTTGGGACAGCACCGAACATCAAGTCAAGCAGGAGGTGCAGAAGAATCAGTTAAAGACAAAATAATTTTCATCGGGATGAAGAGGAACATTAATGATTGTTGCAGCTACCAGTGTTTATGACAGTAGAACAAATGATGTTCTTTTCACCAAAGAAAGATCAACTATTATTTGGCCCGAAGAATATTTCGGAGAAAAAAAGCCACACAAAAAGTATAATTACAGTTTGTTTGTTTTCGCAAATTCCTCAATATCAAGGTCTGTCCAGATTCATATGAAACACATACATCAGTTTGTTGTAAAGCGTATCGTATACTGTATGTGTGTTCATTAAAATATTCTATACCCTTTATGAAAGCCCAGGTGCATAATGTCAGTATGAAGCACAATCTGTTGAAATATCTAAAATGACAGTAAGTCTTTTGACAAAAGACTTGGTCAAAGCTAAATAAAAAATAATTATTGTGTTCAGTTGTCGTCACAGCTTCTACATTTAGTTGTTTCATCTTTGTCTTATCTCAGTATCATATCATTATTTACAACTGACACTAAATCTATACATCTCACTATCCAGGTGTTGTCAGACCACCCTCCATGTGCCTGCTATTCCCTCACCTCCACTGTGTCCATGAGCATCTCATTAATCCTCCACTTCCTCTTTGCATACAATACTGCATTCATAAGTAAATGAGAGGTGGAAACAAGTGTATCAAATTGGAAGTTTCTTGCTGTGTTACTGTGAGGCTCCCCACAAGTGGGTACTATGTCCCACTTCATTACAGTAACGTGTAACTTTTGTCTTTTTATGTATTTTGACAGACAGCAGTAGTAAAGTGGTACAGCTGGAGGAGGACATTGTTTTTGGTCTGCTATTGTGATGTGGACGCAACGAACTGATAACTGAGACCTTCCTTCATTGTGATTATCCCAACACAGAGCCTTATGAATACAGCGGTATCCGCCCTGCGTGTCACATCTTTGTCCGCTTGTTGACTCAGCAGTTCCTCATGTCGTCTCATGACTGGAGTTTGATTACTGTGTACTCATTTCTTTCTTTTCAACATATTTGCAAGAAACGAGATTTCAAAAAAAAAAAAAAAAAGAACAAAAAACCTGTAAAATCACAACACTGACTTCTGTGTGACTCCATTGTCAAAATTAGCGCCAGGAATTGTCTAAATATGGCAACATGGTTTGTAACTCAACAGTAATCTTGAACTTGAATGACCAAAATAAAAATGGTTCATTTTTGGTTATACAAGCACGAAGGTGTGAAACCTGAAAAAATTCCCTGAAGGCTCTCCTGAGATACTGTTGTTGCAAAAGATGTAAAAGTAAGGTTACAGTGACTTTTGACACTTTAATCTTGTCAGTTCCTCCTTGAGGTGAAAAAATTCTTTCAAAGAATTGTTGGATTTTGCATTCGCATTTGCCACAAATGTTGGTTGATGGAGAGCTTCAAACTTTGTCAATAAAATCTTATCAGTACATTATTTTGCATGAGTGATTGTGTGCTAACATTTCCTTAAGGTGTTGCTATGGACTCATGTTCACAAGGATGTGACAAAACAAAAAGGCCAAATGTAAGGCAAAGGGTTGTGACAAACAATTAACATCTGTAATTAGATCTATTTGTTCATAAACAGAAGTTATTTGAGTAGAAGAAGTAATATTAGTAGTAACAATTTATTTTGATCATGTAAACAGTAGACAAAATAATCACACAACTGACGTGACCAAACCAGTGGATTGGACACCATCTAACCATTCAGGGATTCTCTTATTTCATGATTTGTGATTTGTTTTTACTCCTTTGCAATTAAAGAAAAAGTTCAGATTTGCCAATTTTCCTCCGATAAACATCATCGTCCAAACTGATCATTTGAACGTAGTGAATTATGACAGAAAGTAAGACAAAAATCCACCCATCCATTGTATATTCTGCTTTACCCTTCTTGGCTGACTGTGACTAAGACGGGTACATAGTGAAAAGTCCATCACAATAAAAACTTACAGTCACACATATTGATGCCTCGTTGTTACTTAAGAGTCAACCAAATCAAAACACATTTTGGGCTGTGGGTAAACTGAATATCCAGAGAAAATGCTCCACACACACTGCGAACATACAAACTTCCTTCATAAGACACAATTGTGAATTGATAGCTTTGCTTGAAACCAGTGAGGCACAGAGGCACAGCATGATTTTACGATATATGATTAATTACTTTTTTTTTGCCTAAAATATAAAACTTGATAGTAGTGCCAATAAAACTAAAGTGGTTCATCCCCCGAGGACTGTAGATATGCTTGGTAAATCTTTTAACAGCTTATTGGACTACAATGTACAGGATGTTTCCAAAGCAAAGTTCACACATTTTTCAGAGCACATCAAATGTCTAAAATCTGAAGGGTGTAAGTATCCAGAATATATAAATCTAGAAAGAAAAAAAAGGTATCAGAGCTAAAACTTTAGATTAACCAAATCTCCCCCCTCCCACAATCTCCCTAGAGGGGCAATACCTTTGGTTTACCCTATGAAAGGAAAAAACAAGACGATGTGAGACACATCTGATTGACTCGAATGACAACCTGTGAAAGAAGCAGATATTTGACAAAGACATGCTGTAAGTTGCTGTCTAAACATCTGTTTGTCACATTAATTAGTTTGTGAGTTGTTTGTTATAGCAGGCATGTGTGCCTTCCACAAAACCTGGGATCTGAGGTGTAAATTGAGCAGTAGGATGCAGTAGGGGAACAAAAAAAAGTCTATATGAGAAGAAGCAATTCTTGTAACTACTAGATAATTCAAAGTGAGTTTCTCTAATGGTTAACACACTGGTTACAGTGTCAAATGAGTTGACGTGTCTTACACCTGGGGATTTCACATAAAAATAGGCTACAGAAACATGTTAAATTCTGATGTCACACTAGGTTGTCTTTTGGGAATCATTGAAAAATTTTTACATTCTAAAAAATAGTACCATGAAAAAAAAAAAAACATTTAAGATAATAACACACTGTATGTAAGAGTGTGTTAGTATGTGTGTGCATGTGTGTGTGTGTGTGTGTGAGAGAGAGAGAGAGAGATTCCACTGCCTACGAACATCAGTGAATGAGTGAATATGAAAAAAGTGGAGTTATGCCGAAGTTGCCCGCGTCAACACAGTCAGCAACAGAGTCATGGAACAAACATGGACAAGGGCAGACAATACAGACCTGATGAAATGCAAAATACAAAAGTAATCCCAGAGTGAGGGTATATATGGTGAGATTGTGGGACCAATGGATGCTTCAATACCCATGATCAAGACTAACTCAGAATAATACTGTTCTAACATTTGTAATCAACTACTATCACATCTTGAAATCAATAAAATATGTACATCAACGATGCTATGACAAGGGAGAGCAAGAATGCCAGGTCAGCAGTGGGATGCCACCATCAGACCCATAATCTGAGATTAGGCACCAAACCCCAATATATATGAACAGCCTCAATGACAGACCAGCTGACCTGGGAAGGAAGCACTAGAACCCTGGTGGGAAACAATGAGGCTAGGATCATGTGGAACTTCAGCATCCAAATTGTCAAACAGCTGCTGGATAACCAACCAAACATCGTGGTGGTCGACAAACTACAGAAGAGGGCAACAGTGGGAGGTGTGGCAGTAACGGCTGAAAGCAACATCAGAAAGAAAGAACACAAAAGGGTTAATCCCCAAACTACGAGAGTGGCTGCAGTAGATCCAAGATACAACATCTAAAGCTTCAGATTAAAAGAGCACAGTCCTACGAACAGCTAGGATTCTGTGCTAAGCCCTCACGCTCGGGTACTACACATTAGATGGCTGAAGTTAAGAGTCTTAGTATGCAGAACGCAAAAACCGATGTAACAAGGATTGGTAACTTTTCTAATAAATCATTTAAAAAACAGGGATACATGAGCTACTGAAGCTCTCAATAAAAACTCAAAGAATCAATTTAGGAATAATGAAACCAATATGAGCACAAATGAGGATTGGCCTTTGATTAAAGTTTTGGATTAGAAATTGAGTTTTCAGAGTATGTTATGTCAAGGATGCACAATCTGAAATCACAGCAACCTTGGACTGAAGTTTTTTTTTAAACTGAGAACTTTGCAGTGCAGCATGACAAGGAGAGTTTACAGACCAAAGCTTACCATCTAAAAGTTTGACACAACAACAAAAAACTAAACTCAACCTCAGATCCAAAGGAGAAGAGATGCTTTTCATAGTTGGTTTATAGAGCACTTAGTCACAATCTTTAACAGAGGAAGCATTGTCAGATAAAGGAAGCTCAAAGGTATGGAAATGTCTTAAACAGTCTGACCTTACATCTTTTTTGGGTAAAACTCATTAGAAATAGTTAATCAGAGCTTGTCCAGGGATTGATCTTCTACAGCGGTCCAGGCAGGCTGAAATAGCGTCGCTTTGGTTTTGCACTGCTAAAGCAGCTTTGGATTCAGCTGAGTAGCTTACTAAATATATTAATATACTGAGAACCAGATGTTAAGCAGAGCAATGTATCAAGGGGTAACTGAATGCTAATACAAATACACTCACTGAACAATAAAAGGGCATTTCCATTTTGTGGTTGAAATATTAAAAACCCTTAAAACTCTACTGGTTCATCGGCACCCTCATACGGCAGCATTAATATTTTGTTTGACATCTTTAAAACCAAAAGACAGAACTTAATCAGGAGAATTGTGAAGAGAAGCTCAGCCTTTGTGGGATTTATTGTGGGCACATGGTAATCATATGCTTTGGAGGACATTTGTAATCAGTTTTAAGGGCACCCCCATTTTTTTTTTTCCTGTGCAATAAATGTATTATAACTTATAACTGTGAAATTCCAATTATTCCATATTTTTATGTCATGTAAGATTATCTATGTTGATAATAGACCCCCACAATGAGTGTCAAAGAAAATATGGCGAGATTGTTATTTACCACCATGATAATAATCATAATGCTCCAAGGTCAAAGTACAGGTAGAAATTTACACGCAACATTTACATATGAAAATATTTGCACATGAGGGTTACATACTGTAGGTCACACAGTTCGCATCTTTAGTATGTGCTTAGTGCACATTATAAGTTTGTACGTTTTCACTGCATCTGTTCATAAGCAGCCAAAGGTCAACTTTGAGACACAAGGTTATTTTTCATTTTTCACAATAAAAGGATAATCCTAAGGATTACGCTATGTAAACTTTTGTGACGTTTGTAAAAATGGTGTAAACCCTCTCATCGCATCAACATCCACTTCCTGGAAGTATAAGCTGTGTAATGTGGCCCTTCCTCTTCCAGACAGGAATGACTAAAGAGAATGGCATAACAAAACAAAGTTGGCAAAAACATATATACCGTAAACCTTTTTTTATTGCATATTTCTCTAGGTATATTTTTTTATTTCAAATTAATAAAAGTATGTCTCTTTTGCTTTTTCTGTTGACTTGATAATCATAAAACTTCTTAATTCATGTAACATTATATAAGAAAACATGCTCTGGTAGCTTATTTTTAAATGAAATTTATAGATGTATATGACTTGGTTGTGCCTGAAAGGTGAATACAACTCCAATAATAAATGGATAGATAATACACACAATAAAAAAAGCAAAACCATGGCTTTGGGTTTTTCTTTTTTTTAAATCACATTTGAGTGTTTGTACCTCCTGCCCCACCTTTCATATGAAATCTCTGAATCTGAATGTATTTCTTAATGTACCGGGCTACTCTGAGAGAAAAACCAGCGGTATTGATTGTTGGTGGGAGTCATTCCTATTCATCTTTTCTCCATATTTCTCTAAAATGCATAATTTTTCTTTACAACCTCTCTCCTTACCATCTCAATTGCAGAAGTGACAGCAAAAACAGATATCAGTAAATTGGAAAGGCTATAAAGCTTTAATAAGGAAAATGTAGCCATGGTCGAATGAACAGAGAGATGGAGGAAAAAAAACAGACCAAAAGAAGTGCATATTGAGACAAAAAAGATGACAAAGAAATAGAATCATAAAGAATTTGCATAATGCCAAATGGAGCCCCGGTGAGGTTGGAGTCCCAACTAGTAGCTAAGCAAATATTTTCCATACATTATTATTATTTTTTTTTTCAAACAGCATTATTCCCATGTCACACACAAAAACCAACAAGAACGACCATGCTGTCCTTTTTCCTACCTCCTGATATACAACCAAACATAAACACGAGCAGCTGCAAAAAAAAAAAAAAAATGGAGACTCTGACAAGCTGCATAACATTCCTCCATGTTTGCAAAACCTTGTCAGAATTCACAACTCTGCCAAGCGAGTGTTCGAGGAAAGAAGAGCGCCAAAGGCAGGGTGGGGGTGGGCACGAAGGGGTGGGAACCTCACACTTGAAAGAAAGGGAGAGAGGGAACGACAGGTTGATTTATTCAAAGACTGAGGAGTGGGTGAATCAAACTTTAATGGCTTTTGGGAGCGCATGCCGTTCTCTCTCCCCCCTTCAATCTTAACCCTCAGTCTTTCCTCGCAAGCTCCCACCTTATTTCCTTTACTTTCCTCTCCTCACCTTGTCTCTTTCTCTCACTTAAATGTACTTTTTAATGGTCACTCACAAACACAAGCCCTCCCTTTTTTCTGACAGACAAATGCCCGCCCATCCCAGCGTAGGACGCAAATCAAGGTGCTCTTCATGCTCAGTGGGATAAAGTAAATGACAGAAAGATAAAGAGAGGAAGAGTAGGTGATTTACCTTCACGAGTGGCAGGGTATGTGATGCCCGGGCAGTGTTTGCTGCCTTAACCCCTGGACTGGAAAGAATGCAGGGAAAAATTGCTGTACAGGCCTGACAATCTCTTTGACATCTCACTTAAGCAGCTATTTGCCCTGGGAGGCTTGCCGAAGTCCTCAAATGAATCATCATTCATAGTAAAGAATGAATACACTTGCTCCTTTAAGAATGTGCTATCCAAACAGACTGTTTCCGCATGAAATATGTGAGCAAACAGCTGGTAAAACACCCTGGGTCTGTAGCTAAATTGGCCATATGCACTGTGTTTGCGTCGCTTGAAAAATAGAAGAGTTTGATTAGTTTGTGAAGAATGATCATGCGCTATGTTCCAATCAGTACTGTCAGACATAATCATACGGCAGATGGAGAAAAATCTGAGAAAAAAAAAAAATTACCCAAACTGTACTGAATGAAACAACCAACAGTTTATAACCTCAACAATTTATTTTGAACTGAATTCATTGTTTGTGTTTTTAAAGAAGACGTGCCAAGAATGAGCTTTTAAAGCCCAACTCCATGCGGTGGAATGTTATAAATGGTGTCTGAGGTGAGTAAAACATTGACTACTTCCCATTTAACCTTCTCACTTTATCCATTTTCCCCCCTCTCCTTCTCCCTAAATCCCTCCATCCCTCCCCATGGGGCTCAGGGTCTTAGTGTCAAGCAGAATTCTCTTTGAGGCCGGTGCCTGACAGCCAGCCACCACTCAGCTCAGTCACCACTAGATTCAATTTCATTACAGGAGAGACCAGAGGAGGTGATACTGAAATAATTACGGGCTAAAGCAAACTTCTTGAGGCGGTGTGTATAGAAAGTGTGTGTGTGTGTGTGTGTGTGTGTGTGTGTGTGAGTGTGTGCATGCATGTGTGTGTGTGTGTGTGTGTGTGTGTGTTTTTTCTGCCAGGTCATCACTTTCTTCTTTTCAACCTGCCAGAA
>OMNM01003185.1:0-10034 GCA_900302745.1 Parablennius parvicornis | reverse complement strand
AAATAGATAATTAAACACGGGTCGATTTCCTCTAAATGAATAGAGGAAATATGAAAATATCACACCTCTGAATTTAAGGGAGAAGCCTTTTCTCACATAACAGGCTGTGCAGGATGGGGGAGATTTCAGCTGTCTCCGGGATGAGACAGGATCCGAGAGGAACATGTTACGTAACCGCAAGCGGTGGTTGTAGCCTGGAGTCATTCCCATTCCCTTTTCTAATGACAGCTTAGGAGGAATGGCGCATCTGTAATTATGCAAACAGGCACAGGCGTACACACAGTCCTGATATTGACTTATTCAGGAAAAACGTTAAGGAGGAAAAAAAAGGATTTCAGTTAAACGCCAGCTGTGAGCAGGAAGCTTTGGAGATATTTACAAGCAAACAAAGGGAGATGATAAGACATCATTCCATATTTGGTGCAGTTGTTATACACAAATATCAAATCTATAGATGCATTAATTAAACAAGCAAATACTACACTCGTAATGAAATAATAAGAACAAGTTTCTGTGTATTTTTCAAGGGATTTTCAGGAGGCGACTGAGGTTGAGCTCAAATGACCAAAGCCAACGAAAAGTGAGAACGTGCAGCTGTTTGGTCCACAAAAGCAGGGATGGTTGGGGGTTTCCTGGGACTCCTTAGCCAGCTCCCAGGAACACGGAGAGATGAGTTCGGAGTCCAAAACTCCCCAAAGACTCTTGCCAGTGTGCTCCTTTTCACTTTCTCAAAGCTGCTGTTCCGGTCTGACCCTGCAGCAGCAGCAACAGCAGCAGCAGCTTCCTCCGCTGTGAGGCAGGTCACAGAGTGGGAGTGAGAACAGAAGGGAAAGTTGTTTTTTGTATGGTGCAGATCGGATGAGAGACAGGAAGCTGTATTTTGCTTCTTGTTTTTTTGTGGACAACCAGAGAAAGCAAATCGAGAAATGCAGATTTGGATTCATAAAAAGGGGAGAAGAGATGAAAGATAACAGACTTTTGAATTGAGATTGGCTTGATGTTGGTGTATTATTATGTTTCACTATTATCTGAATTCACTTTAGCTAAAGTTGTTTTTATTCTACCTTGATATAAACAAGCAGTGATTGAAATACAATTTTTTCTTTGAGTTGTCAAAACTATTTTCTTTTAATTAAAGCTCAATATGTTGAAATCTACACAGCCCTTCCCATAAAAGAGACACCTGCCCTCAGCATGCGTTTCTTTGAATAAATACAGATGTAAAGAGAGAGGCAGACTTGTCAGAGGTGAAACAAAGCTGGCGTCTTTGCTTGTTGTTTTTATTACAGTTATGGCATGCCCAGTCTCCCTCCCACCATTCACCACTGGACCGGGACATGGATGGTTAAGCAATTAGGCCAGTTTTGATAAAAGATTCATAAGTCACCACAGTGGATTGTGCAGAGACAAGCATGTTGCCAGTAAAATCTGCTGCAGTGGCACGGGGACCGGCTGCGTCAGGTCAGAGATCACACACATTATATCAATATTTTAATTGTATGAGTATCTCATTGTAAGGTTGCAGCGTTTGTGTACATTTTCTTAAATGTCACGTCTTTCGGTGTAAACATTCATCGAAACAGTCGATTTCAGGTATACTCAGTCCTCAACTCAACTCAGCCATAAAATGGTAAATATTCATAAACTGCAGTCTGTGGCCAGGCCTTTCATGCTGTGACTTAGAGAGAAATGTTTCTGTACAGTAGCTGCTCAAATTACTCTTACATGAGTCTGACTTTGAAGAAACTACAGTTTAACCCCTCAGGAAATATCCAGGTTTGTCAATAAATGATTCATTAGTTAATTTTTTTTCTTTTTTTGAGTGGATGCAATTCAGATTCCAGTGAGGGAGATTTACAGATGACTTTCTTATTGGGTTTTTAGTATGATCTCACCAGTTTGATTGATTCTGGTATTCATTATTTGTCCTTGTATTTTTCTTGATGTCACTTGATCTTCAGCCGTGATGTCTTTTATCTTGTCACCCGCATTTCCTAAAACCCAGTCTGTCTCTTTCTTTGAATATCATCATGAGATGCCTGTCACTATCCCAAGTCCACCTCTTTTTTTGTTTTTTTATTATTCAGCAAAGCTAGAGAGTGTTTCACACATTTCCAATAACCATCCACCACTCTGCTCCACCAGCATCTCCTACGTTAATCTTGGCCTCCAAGCTCTGATTTGCAGATGTTACATTGAAGGCAATCACTCACTCCCATCACCATTCACAAATACAATAGGACACTCTCCACTCTTCATACTTGGCCCATAAATTCAGCAGGACTCACTCTGCGTAAGCCATTAGATTGTTTCATCTTTTATCATGTCAAGTCAGATTCCACAGAGGCATTTTCTGTTTAAACAAACCAACACCAAGAGGAGGCCATGTTTGTCTGTGATCCACATCATTACATTTCAGTTCCAGCGAGTCCACCCCACCCATAGACCACACCAACACAGTCTCCATCCCCCTAACCCTTACACACTTCACCTCTGCCTCACCCCAAACAGACGTTAACCTTATCCCTGAAGCCACTTGATGGCAACCCCATCAAACGTGAGCTTGAATCCTGACATTTACATTTCTGGAACAAACTTTTATGCATGTTCTTTGCTATTGTTTCATGAGGGACAGACTGTGATATGATTAGTGCTTATTAACTTTAATATAACAGTGGAGACAGATGAATTATTATCACCATTCCTGCGATTCTTCTACAAAATGGCACTCATTTCAAATGAATAAATTTTACTGTAATCAAGCTGTCAAGTTTTGGAGGGAGGAGTCAAAAAGTCGGATGGAGCAGGTTGCAAGTACTCATTTCACAAATCCAAGGAAACATAGAAACAAAGTCAAACCAACAGCATGACACAAGTGAAGACAAAGACATCAGTGCAGGGAACAACAATCAGACAAGGAGGGAAAGTCAAGGTGCAGGAAATAGAATAGAAACAGGATATAGATAGGCCCGAAAACGAGTACTGTGACACATACATGGGGGATGTCGGCCATTTTAGTCAGACATTTATTAGATATACTCTGTAAATATTGTATTCTTAAATTAATTACGAGATAAAAACATCACTACAATGCATGTTGAATTCATAAACTTATAAAGACATTAAAGTCATACTTTTCTTTTTTTCATTTTTCATCTAATCAATACCCCATATTCTTGTCTTATCTTTGTTGCAGATCACAATTTGCCCCCCTGAGTCGTAAAGATGACAGTTTTACGGTCTCACAGTGATCAAAGTTGCTCGCTCCTGAGAAAGATAAATACACTGATAGAGAGAGAGTCAAACATTGTGGCTGATTTACTGTTGTGCCTGTTGTGAGTACACAACCGTTACACACCCTACACTTATTATATGAAGTCTTACTGTCATCAGGGTTACAAAAAGAGGCTATTTTTAATGTTGCTGCCAGATATGACTTCACCCTGATTTGGTAAGAGACTTTGGTCCGTTGAGAAAAGACGAAGCGAGTTGCAACAAAGCCCTGAGGAATTTCTCTGAGCTCTCTAGCATTTCCTGAGTGAACAACCACTGCAAAAAAAAAAAAAGCCTGATTATAGTGTTATTTATTGAATATAAACTGATATGACAAATATGTCTGGAAAAGATTGTTTAATTTCCCATGTCTATTTTTGGTAAGCATTTTTCCTATCAGGCCTATTTTGGGAAGGGTAAACTTATTGAGGAAGTATTTTGTCCTTCAGATATTGGGATTTTGAGAATTCCAAAAGTGTGCCTGTGTGAAGGAAGTAGCTGCGGTCTTGTTAGATCTTGCCCTCAAACGCTGTCTAAGTATGCCTACAGGTCTACCTGTACAATTAAACTGGCACATCAGATGATTCATGGAGCATGTAAACAGCACTTTTTTTCCACTTGAGTAATGCTCCTGTATATTCCTGCCAAGATCTCTAGTGTAATCCATCCACCCAGGTTAATCCTTTCTTTGTCACAATATCAAATGGGCTTGAGGACAGTTGAAAATGAAAATTAGGGCACAGTCCCCATGGGAAGTAATTCCCCACATAGAATATATTACAATAATGGACTTTCCAGTTGGCAGGAAGGCTAATGTACACTTCCATTTCATGTAAATGTATCATATCTGTGCGTGAGCCAAAATAGCTGTTTGCCTGAATGATTTAAATAAAGGGTGTTGCTAAGGAAGTGCAGGACACAGTAACAGTGGGAAAAAATGCACTTACCTACTTGTGGATCAGGTGAAGAATGCGTTAAGAGATTTCATGCAGACGGGAACCAGGCATCCACGCTGCGTAGGAGTTTTTACAGAGATGGAAAGAGATAATGCATGTCTACCTTTTCTTTTGTCGAAGTGAAAGCATAAGATAACAAATAAACGTTTAAGATTGAAGAATATATGTGGCACAGAGAGACTTCTCCACTCTAAATTGGGACATTTCAGTGATTCCTGTTTATTTATTCATTATATTGATCCTCTTGCATCCTTCAGCGGTTCCCATCTGAGGATAAAATGGGAGGTAATTGTGCGTTATTGTTGTCGCATGGATCGCATTACAAGTTATGGATCAAGTCATGAGCGTGAATCGATGAGCGTGGCCCTGAAGGTGAACATCATTAGATGGCATGGCGATCAACTGGAAATCAATATCAGTGATGGATTAACAACAAGGGCACCGGCAACATGATCCAGTCGGTTCGACGTGATTGGCCCGTTTGACAGCGAGAGAGAAAGCTCCTCCATCACTGACTCAGGATTAGTTAGACGCTGTCACAGTGAAATGTGCACCCACATTGCCACTCCACTCGCTTTCAAATACCACTCCAGACATGCCTGGGAGAAATGTTTAGGCTGTTTAAAGTGTTACACGTAAATTCTGTTTTGCACTGACAGCTTTATAGGCCCATTGTTGCTCTTTGTCAAGAAAAAAAAAAGGAGGTTTTGGGGAGTTTGTAGAGTTGTGAATCTGCGGAAGGAAGTCTTATTTACGTGATGTTGATGTTGGGGTCACTCACACAAACTGAAGAGGCCGCAAACTGATAAATAAACTCTCGACCAATGAGGAAAGTGATCTGTCAGTTAGCAACTCTTTTACCTTTGGTCATTTGTAACAAAGATTATCATCTGACTCAACAGTTTATTTCAGGTCTGCAGATGGTTTCAGTGTGTTGTAGCTCATAGTCTCAGTTCTCGTATCTCGATATGTGGCACAGCTTTCTTTGATGAAGACACATTAAAGACCAGCAAAGATCCATCTGCATAACTACAAATAAATAGTGGAAATAATGAAACGCTTGGTATCAAATAGAAAGAGAGATGCTGATGTTTTTCTTTGGTGTTTATGGAGACCAAAACAGAGTTGAAAAGTGGGTAGAATCGCCAAAACATCAGTTGAAAGGAAAGCAATGCTGATTGATATTTACAAGCATGCGTAAGCATTAAATTGTTTCCTAACCCTGCAATATGCGAATACGTCTCTGGATTGAAGAGATCAAAATGAAATTAAAGTCAGAACGGAGTCCCTTTAAGTTAACTTGATAGTTTGGTTAAAGAAAAGGCTGAAGAACTAAATTAGATAGATTTGAACTCTCAAACCACATCAGCGGCATTACTTAGTGGAGCTGAATATTCCACCACATGATATTTGTATAGGTTGTTCGATATAGACGACAACAAAAAAAAAGCTGTAATACAGTTGTTTTGTAGCTGCAGATGACCTCCACCTCTGTGTAGTGCAGCTGTTGGCTAGTTTTGATAGAAACATTGATAAGAGATAACATGCAGTGCTCTTTGTGTAATCATAACACAACCAGTGTGATCACTGGCTGTAGATAAACAGCAAATGTGGGTTTGAGTGGAAAACAGGAGGAAGATAGGGTTACGCTAAGTGACATGTTTATTGAAGAATACTGATGTCGACTGCGATACTCCAGAGATTTTTGTTTAGATTCGCCTTTACCTCACACAGACTCCTAAAAACACATGTACGTGCTGTATGCTTAACGCGGCCCTCATGTCTTTAATTCTTACACTTCCTCTTCATACCGCTTACTTTCATAGCCGGAATCAAACAAGCTCTCGGTTCGAGTGAACCCTGCGAAGCCCTCCTGGAGGTCAATGAGCTCTTTTAAGCTTCGCCCACCCTCCTTTCTTTACCCATCTTTATCTCCCCGCATTTGTTTTGATCCTCGGGGGTCATTAGCCAGACTAAATGTTTGTCCGCTCACAAAGGGAGATGGTTAATATGTTTCAACGCATCCATTTGTCAGCTCTCTTCTCTGTGGCTGCAGAGTGTGTGAAAGGCGAGTTTAGCGTCTCAACTGGCATTTCAAGACTTACAAGCATTTCAACACCTCTGTCAGAAGAGGCCTTCTGTGTGTCTGAGTGGGTGTGTGTGTTTCCCTGTGTGCATGTGTATGTATGTATATGTGTGTTTGTGGTGTGTGTGTCTAAATACATTCCTACGTTGAGGGTTGGGTTCCCAGCCTCCTGGTCGATATATCACCCCCTGAGATCATCGGTGTGCAGTTTGGAGGTGAAAGAAAATGGAACATTTCACTTCCTGCAAACATGCTTCGTCCTGTCAGTCTGCTCCAGTCAGATTAGCATGAGTTACGAGAATTTGGAAAGGGGCTGAGGAGAAAAGAGAGGAGGAAGAAGGAGAGGAGGAGAGGTGAAGAAAGGAGAATGGTTATTTGCCCGCAAGGCGAGAAGAAGGAAACCGACACCATAAATATCAGGTGCATGTTTGTGTTGACAGGAAGCTGTGTTTTGTTGGTACCGTTTTATGAAGATCGCCGGTGATTTGTTGAAGTTGGACCTAAACAGGAAGTCAGCCATTCAGAGAAATGGCTGTCCTAACTTTCAGCTATCAGTAGCAAAAGGGCTCATTTGTCTCTGCGATGAGTGATTCTTTCCTCCCGCGCTGGACCCGCCTCCTGTGGTATTTAGAGCTCATAATTTTAGCCCTCACGTCGTTTCACGTCAGATGACCCAACATGCATGACCCAGATGACTTTGTTTGGTCTGTGCTTGTGTGTAGCCGAATGTGTGTCACGCCTGTATTTCAAACTTGCGCGAAAAGCCCCATCTTGTGACGGGTCAGCTCGGTTTGTGGCGTCAGGACGGTCCTCACAATTACTGTGCTCGTAGTGGTACATGTTGGAAAACACAATAAAATACAATAAAAACAGCGATGAGAGAAGAGTTTTTTTTTCCTATTCTCTTAACCCCATCTCAGCTCAGTTAAAAAAAAAAAAAAAAAAAGTGCCGGAAGCTGTACACTTTTGCTTAGGATCATTTTAAAGGTACTCATGTTTCCTCTTATATCTGCTTTGAAGAGGCCAAACCATTCTAAAAGTCAGATATGACAATTAAAAATAAAACGTATATATATATATATGAAATGACTGTACAGTGTAAATTTTTGATATCAGAATACATTTTTTGAATATCTCGGCAGGGATGGCTGATGTATTCATTTTATCTTATCATATAGTAAGGCCATAGCATTGAAGCTGATATTTGTTTGCACCTTTCATCTAAATAATCTGTGAAGAACGTTTAAATCGGTTTGATACATAACAGAGAGTATCTGGTGAGTAGAAACTCTGGAGTGAAATAAGAGATTAAAATCTTATCAGTGACCTGATGGCACTGCAATCATCAGAGACCGAGAAGGTTCTTGGTTCAGTTTGGATTTTCTCCCACTGCGTGGTCTGTATTCGAGGACAAACCTAAGGTATGAATACGTCCATGATTAATAAACTGGCTATGTTAAAAGTTGTTAAAATGTTGTTAGATCTGAATGATTACCTTGTTTTACAGGCTATTCTCCTCTATATGAACTACAGCCATAGTTCTGGTAGTCTTGGTGCTGTAGTGCAAGATGTTTCACAGCTCAAATGAAAGGCTCATTAAAATGACTGAAGAGAACGATGACTACCCGATAACAAACAATATATTACAACCAAGTGTGAGGAGGACAGAAATATCTGAAACAAACAAAGAAAGGTACTTCTGTACTAGGATTATACAGACGGCATTAGAGGAGAAAGACGTCTGAAATGACATTTTAAGTATCAACTGACAATAAGTCTCAGTGAAAAACTGCTACTTTGTACTAATGCTTGTCGTAATTGGAACAATTATATCCAACGGAGCTGCATTGACGGAATATTTTGATGAAATGTAAGGTGAAATTATTGTGTAATTGCTTTAATAACAGCTCAGGAAACTGGTTTTCATTGAAGTCATTGACATGTTTATCTTCCAAGTAAAGTACAACTGATACATCCTACGCATGAGAGTAAACGCATAGTGATTAACTCCAAACTAACACCCGCACACCGTTTGTCAAACAAACGTGTGCAATGAGGTACATTTAGGACGGGTTTACATCCCTGATTTTATTGAACTATTCCAACTAAAACATGAAATTATGTTGAAGATGTAAAAATGTTTGTTCTGATACTTAAATTCTGAAATGTTTATTTGATATCAAAAACACCTGACCTCTGCACAATAAAAAATAATTGCGTATCATCAACAAATAAGAAAAAAGAAAAACATATCTCTGCAACCCTTAATCAGCAGCCTGGCCTATAAAAAGCAGTATACAAGATAGATCAATGGATGAATATTATTATATTTGGACATTTTTATTACAATATATTTATGAAATTTTACAAAAAACTGAAGAATCAGAATCATTATTATGTAACCTAAAGTGTGTCTTGTAAAGTCCATGTAAAGTTAATAATTTTTGTTGACGAAAATATTACGATCTACATTCATCTATTTGTCTCATATGGAAACCTGTAAAGGATTTGTAAATAATTCCATTGTATTTGTTTTTGTCTTTTTAGCCTGAATAACCACTTTCTTCAGTGAAACAATAATAAAGACATACACAGTATTAACACCATTTATATGAGATCATGCCAATAAATCAGCTTTGACCTCATTCAGTATTCACACTACACACAAGTAAAACATAAAGTCATTTCGCTTATATTTATGTATTTTCATCAGGAACTAACCGGCTGATACTATTAGTAATTGTACTGAAGTATGTCACTTGCTCCGATGGCAGTTGGCTCGATATATAATATGAATGAGTAGAAACATGTTTGATACTTTTAAATAATTGGCCCAAGAAGCAAATTACTCACAGGCCTGTTTGTCTGGATTAATGAGTTGAGTCTAATGTTTTAAATAAAAAACGAGCATACCAATGCATCTTGTCTGAGCTGTACATGTGTGTTTAAAGACCCTGTTGTTAAAAGGCAGTTACGTCCTAATGAGATGTAAATGACTTCAGGAGGTGGTCTCCCGCTCCCTCAGTGGGACGCCTCTTCACCTTTGAAGTCCTGATTTTGGGGGTCTTGCAGTTGTCATAGTGATGCTCCCTCGGTCCCTCTGACCGTCTCCGGAGAATTGGCTTTGATTGGACTATTGACAGCTCTGTGCCTTCTTGTCTTTCTTCTCCTCTCCTCCCCTCCTTTTACTAGCACATCCTTTTCCCTTGAGCTTTTCATAAGAAAATGCTAAGAAACTGAACAGACTGCCAAATAAAAAAAACAAAAGAAGAAGAAAAAAAAAAAAAAACCCTATTGTTCTAAGCTGTAATGTCAAGTACTGGTGACATCAAACACTCCGAATAAAACAGACTTACGCAACTTATGCAAAGCACTTTATATTTAGATGCTTTGTCTGGATGATGTGTTTTAATGTTTTTTGGAGGTCAGACTGAAAGCAGGGGGATATAAATACCATCTGTAAGGTAGATGAGCAGGAGAGATTTAGTATGTTGCTCACACTCAGTGCATCAGTCTGTATTTGTGCATTCTCGCCACAGAGGGCGGCTGCTCGTGCAGAAGGACGAGTAGCAGTGGGCACCGAGTTCAGCCTGACCACCAACACGGTAATCTGCCAGACGTATCATGCCGCTCCATCTGTTCCTGGTGTTTATGTGTGAGGGTGTGTGGCAATTAAAGACGTGTCGCCTACCGGGGTGTGACACTCACGTCACCCACGT
>OMNM01003184.1:9449-21530 GCA_900302745.1 Parablennius parvicornis | reverse complement strand
GGCACATTGTGTGATGTGACCCTGGTGGTCCAGGGGAAACACTTTCCAGCCCACAGAGTTGTTCTCGCTGCTGCCAGCCACTTCTTCAGCCTCATGTTCACCAGTAAGTGAGGCACAATAGCAAAACATAATGCTGTGAACTCTAAAGGTTGGTGGACGACTCACCTGCTTGAGGAATAATGTGATTTCTACCTGTGCCCAACCTTTGAGAAGGTAGTAGATTCAGAGATCAAAACATGAGTAAGTCATATAAGCAAAGTGAACCACAACTTTGGCGCTTAAGATGAAATTACATGTGTATGTTGTGATTGGGTGTATTCAAGGATAAAAATGATTCTTGGCATATTACCAGAATTGCTTGACATTTGCTTTGAAAATACTGTCTGATAAAATCAAGCTTTATGCTTGTCACTCGAGGCTTTACAAACTGGAATACATCACAATATGTTTTCGTGCAAAAAGGCATTGTACTTGATTCATCTGTCAGTGGGTTTTCACAAAAGTGTAGTAACAACTATATTACAAATAGTTGCAGTTTTTAGTACTGCATTATCAAACAGTCTAAAAGAATTGAACTATTTTAGCACATGTTATACCAGTAAGAAAGATCCTTGCTAAAAAAAAAATTAAGAAAATTCGATTTTTTCAACGCAAAAGATGTTGCGCTTTTATCACCGTGTATATTATAATTACAGATTCTAACACACATCCAGCCAACTCAAATAATCTGCCAATGTACATGTTACTCATTCCTTAAAGTATGTTATGTGGTATGTGGTTAAGCAAAGTAATTAATGCTGCTGTCAACTGAAATGCTACAAGAACAAAAATGTGATGCTTCCACCTGTACGTTTCTTCACTTCCAGCCAGAATGATGGAGTCAATGTCCCATGAGGTGGAACTCAGGAGTGCTGAGCCTGAGATCATTGAGCTGTTGATTGAATTTATTTACACAGCACGGTAAGATTTAAGGCAGAGGCTGATATATATGCTGCTATTAACCACTTTTTATTTTTTTTAAATCATGTGCTTGGTTAAAATCATGTCAGATCAATTGCATATTGTCGTGTGTGTTCCAGCATCTCAGTGAACAGCAGTAATGTGCAGTCATTATTGGATGCAGCCAACCAGTACCAGATAGAGCCTGTGAAGAAGATGTGTGTGGAGTTTCTCAAAGGACAGATTGATGCAACAAACTGCCTAGGTAACAGTGTAACTGAAAACACAGGACTGCCCATGATTTAATTTGTTTTCTTCATGGGTTCTTCTTCCTCTGCCCTCCTGCAGGCATTTCGGCTCTCGCGGACTGTATGGACTGTCCTGAGTTGAAGGCAGCAGCGGATCACTTCTGTCAGCTTCATTTCACAGAAGTCTACAAGCTGGATGAATTCCTGCAGCTGGACGTTAAACAGCTCACCTATCTCCTGCACCAGGACAAACTCACCGTCCGTGCTGAGGCGCAGGTACACACCGTCTAACTATATGTTTTATTTTTTAGACACATCTGAAAGAAAAAAAAAAACCTGTTGTATAGGTATAAGTATAAAATAATAGGCCCTGTCTGTTCTGCAAATTGTAATTTCAAGTCTTGTTCCTGAATTTAGATTTATGATGCTGCAGTGCGCTGGCTGAAGTACGACGTATGTAACAGAAAACAGTACATGGTGGAGGTGCTGGGGTGTGTTCGCTTTCCTCTGGTCTCCAAAACCTTCCTCTCCAAGACTGTGCAGGCTGAGCCGCTCATTCAAGACAACCCACAATGCCTCAAGATGGTCATCAGTAAGTTTACATCTCCCACAATTGAACCAGTATTTATTCTTGTTGTGATTGAAAGAGCAGTTAAAACTAACTGAAGATATTTAATAAGGCAAGTGGAAATGAGCACAACCGCAAATGCTAAACTCACCAGTGTTTCCGTCTCAGGTGGGATGCGTTACCACCTCCTCTCCCTTGAGGACCGCGAGGACCTGGGAGAAAGCAGTAGGCCTCGACGCAAGAAGCACGACTACCGTATCGCTCTTTTTGGAGGCTCTCAGCCTCAGTCCTGCCGCTATTTCAACCCCAAGGTATCAGGTTGCACATGCACGTCTCTTCACCGATAAGGAGCAGTGACATCAAGACGTATCGCCCCGTAGTGTGATTACCAAGTTAAAGATTACATCAACTTTTGTGGCTGTTTATCGTTGCAGTTTTTGAACTCTTGTTGGATTAGATGTAGCTGCAGTGGCATCAGTTGTATGCGTCAAGTGTCATTATGCCTCCTCACACAGGAATCCACTTGGACAGATATTCGCTGCCCCTTTGAAAAGCGCCGGGATGCCACGGCCGTCTTCTGGGACAATGTGGTCTACATCTTGGGTGGCTCGCAGCTCTTCCCTATCAAGCGTATGGACTGTTACAACGTTCTGAAGGACAGCTGGTACTCCAAGCTCGGCCCACCCACACCTCGTGACAGCCTGGCAGCCTGCGCCGCACAGGGGAAGATCTACACATCTGGAGGATCAGAAGTTGGTGAGCGTCAGAAATTTGCGCTTTTTTTAAATTTATCGATTTGATTGCTGACAGTGAGGTCCTATTGCAAATATCCAATGTTGTACAAAAGAATAAATTAATCCTAATAAGATGCTTTTTGTTTTCAATAATAGCAATGATAAAAACAACAGCAAGGAACAGAAAACCTTAAAACTCTATAAACTGAGAATGTAAAATCATAAAACACAGACTAAAATCTCAGGATTATTAAAGTAAATAAATCAAAGCCATGTGATATGTGAGTTTTAGGAAGAGATTTAAAAGAAGAAAAGCATTATGAGAGTCTGGGATGCTCAGGTAATGACCTCAACAACAGAGGAGCATGATGCTATATTCATGAGAAATAAATGTTTTTTACTGTGTGGTCAAGATTATCAATAAATAATTCTCACATAAAGAGTGAACATGTCTCCTTTGCGAACTCTCCCATAGTTAATTGAGTAAGCTTCATTACTATATGTTCAGGTTGGTCATTGTGGTTTTAATTCCAGAGTTCAACATTTCTCATGTCATGCACACTGTAAAAAGTTTTAGAACCACCGTTCTATTTATCATAAATAACAAAGGAGTTCTAACGAGAAATTCGTCAGCCCTGACAGAATAGGAATATCAGTGTTGATCACGGTGTTCTTGTGTGCACAGGGAGTTCAGCCCTCAACCTTTTCGAGTGCTATGACACGAGGACCGAGTCGTGGCAGATCAAAGCCAGCATGCTGATGGCGCGCTGCAGCCACGGCTGCGTGGAGGCCAACGGACTCATTTACGTTTGCGGAGGGACGGTGGGGAACAATGTCTCCGGCAGAATCCTCAACAACTGTGAGGTCTACGACCCAAGCACACAACAGTGAGTCAGATACACACCCGGCTCTGCCTGTGCGCCTGTAATCTCAGAGCTTTATTTGGCTTTTGGTTTATGCACAGTGCATATTGGTGACACAGATCATTATAATTTTATTGAGAGTTATTGTATGACAGTCATAAAAATGTCCTTGCATCAGTGTTTTTACTCAATTTTAGCTAGAAATTTTAAATGGTTGTGATAATTGTAGAAAACTATCGTTTCCCTGGAGGAAATGTTCCGAATTAACTTTGTTGTTCTTGCCATCTTGTTTCTTATTTTCTTGCAGAGTTATGTTTCCATACTTTTTGTTTCTGAGCAATAAGATGAACAGTTCTCTTTTCCAGATGAATTGATTTGATTATTCCTGATTAATCGGGTTTTAAAGGCCAAACATTAGGCTAAAATTAGGCCAAATTGTAATTTTACAATTCCAGATGGAGGGAGTTGTGTGGGATGAGAGAAGCCAGGAAGAACCACGGACTTGTGGTTGTCAACGACAGGATCTATGCAGTTGGAGGGCAAGGGCCGATGGGTAATATCGCCAACAGTTGTAGTGTTAATAATGAAAAGGCTCCAGTATAATACTGTATTTGTGTGCTTGTCTCTGTAGGTGGACTAGACTCGGTGGAATACTACGATATTGCTAGTAATGAGTGGCGTCCAGCATCACCGATGCCGTGGCGAGGGATAACGGTGAAGTGTGCCGCGATTGGGGATGTCATCTATTTGCTGGCGGGGTTTCAAGGCGTGGGGCGGCTTGGGCACACCTTGGAGTACCACACAGAGACTGACCGGTTAGTGTATTAGCCACATGTGGCTAAATTAATACAACTAGGGGAAGAAGAAAAAACAACAAATTAAATTCATTCTTTACTGTTTTTTCAAATACCCGGTTACGTGTAAACGTGGCCTAAGCATTAGTGATTTGGACTGATTCCGTGTTTACTTACCGTTAGATCCAGTACGGCCAATATTTATGCTTGTAAAGACATACAAACATCTGAGTTCCTCACTGCTGTTATTACAATCACTTTTCCTCCCTTGTTTTCTTCCTTGATAAGGTGGGTGTCTTGCACTAAGGTGCGGGCCTTTGCCGTCACCAGCTGCCTGATCTGCGTGGTTGACACATGCGGAGTGAATGAAGAAGAAGACATGGATCTCATAGACTCCCAGCCGCACACTGCACCCGCTGCCTCTTCAGCTGCGTCAACCTCCGCGTCTACATAGTCCAGAAAGTATTCAACAGTGCATCGTGGTGCTCGTCAACCCGCAGTTGTCTGAGGAACGCGTTATTGCGGTTCATCAACAACAACAATAAGAAATGTTTTTATCTTCTATTTTGTTTGGGCCATATTTTTTGTAAATATTTCCTCCTTGGTGATTTTTTTCACTGAAATTATTATTTTTACCCAAGCCAGCTCTTCTTGAGGCTGGCCACCTCGCGTAAACTAGCCTATGTCATTAATCGAAGCGCTCAAACCCCCTATAGTATAGTAATTGATATTAAAAGTGTGACTTAAATATCACATCTCATATGTTTGTTTCAGTTTTTTCTTCTTCTTTGGCCATTGGTTTTGGATTATGACACTATATAACAGTGACTCTTTAAACGTATCTCTTAGGTTGTTAGTTTTAAGTTTTTATTCACTGAGAGATAAATGAATAAAAGATCGCTTTATTCCCCTTCATCGTCTTGTGACAGATGGGGTCCAGTAAGCAGCCTGAGAGCACTACTTAAACTGAGCACCTTGTTTCTCCGCCCGGTCTCTAACAATGCAAACTTAATGGACAGGTGATGGGGCTGGGGTGATAGTGATGCTTAGAAATGTGCTTACGTGGAAAACTGTGTTTTGAGGGGAAAAAGGGGTTAATATACAATATTGCACATTTGTTTAATGTAACCTTCTCTAGTATCCATATTTTCTTTGTAACTAGAAGCTATTCCAAAACTGTACACGATGTGAATGTGCCATTGGAAATTATCCATTTTAATGCTTAAAAGGGCCAAAATTCTTTTCACGAGACAAGATGAGAAAGCAGAATAACCAGTTGGATTGTGTAAAGAATTTTTTTTTTTTATTGTAAAAAGGATTAAGAACATTCTTTTTTTCTTCTTTTTTTTTTACATTTCTACATTTCTTGTATAACACTTTTTTCATTTCAGTTTTGTAGCTGGTAAACTTCATGCTTGTATAAGTCCTGCATTTTATGGGTATATGAATGTTGGTTGTGTGTTTATTGAATAAAAATGATTTAGTAATACTTTGCTACATGGTGTTGTGCCTTTAAAGAATCAAAAAAATGGATTGGCAATCATGTGCAAGGTCAAGTAGAAAATACAGTGAATACTAATATGTAAAAAGCAAGTTTGACTAACACTTAAAATGAATTGAACACCACATTTAAAGGTCACATATTATACAAAATTCCCTTGTAATGGTTTTCTAACACTAATAGCCTATGTATGAGGCCACAGAAGTATAGAAAGTCTGTCATCTCTTATTTGCTCCACCTTTAAGAGAATATGTGCTCATACAGGCAAATCAGACATTCTCCCTTCATGACATCATGCAGGGAAATAGCCACTCCCCCTGGTAGTGAATACTTTCTTTCACCCTCAAAACAGGTAGATGAACTCTGTCCAAATGGAAAACAAACATGAAATAGGCTGGACAGACAGCTCGTTAGCATTTAAAGGTACAGACACAGAAATAGCCTGTTTTTAGTAGAGCTCACAAGAGGCACTTTTAGACTGGATGAAATTCAGGACCAAGGCTGCATTTGGGAAAATGCACTTTGAATACAATGTCCTTAGGCAACTCTGTTAACATATGCATAACATGGGACCTTTAAAGGTTTTACGGCATCAACTATTCAATAGCAAATACAGAAATATAAAATCATCACTATATTGATATTTATCACAATATAATTGTTCTGGTCCATAGAAGACGTTAAGCATTTCCATATTAGTGTAAAAAGGTATGTGAACATACACAAATGAAACTGATGCAACTATAATAAAGTGAAAAAGGCCTGTATGTAAACGCAGATTAAAACATGGTAAGAATTTTCTTCAGATGTTTTCATACATTTGTCTTGATGTCACATGATTGAAATGGTCACCAAAATGTGAGTATAAAAACAATTTGATGAGGATTACACTACTGCAGGAGACTTTAAAAACAAAAGTTATTGATGAGTTAAAGATTTGTATCAATCCCTGAATATGTTTTACATTCAACTGACTTTTCCTTCATTTAGCCACATCTGAAAACTTTTACAACATCCTCTTTATTTTTCCTGCACGTTAATCATCATTAAACTCTTAGTCTGACATTAGGAGTGCAAATCTATTGCTCATCTCATTGACACCTGTATTCAATCCCTGAGCTCCTCTTCCTCTTCTGCTCCTCCTTTGGCCTCTACCCCTCCTCCCCCTGCCTGATGAGGAAGTGGATGGGTTGGCTCTGAAGCTGCAGTTGTTGACAGAACTCAACAGAGACCAGTAGAGGTGCCCGGAAAAGGATCCCGCAGCCAGCAGGGACTCTGCAGTCCTGCCCCCATTGAGATACCTGAGGAGGCCATGAGCCAAGGTACCGCTGAACAAACTGGGAAACACAGAAGAGAAATGTTTACAACTGAGAGATCTATTGTTTCATGCCCTGGAAGACATCTTTGAAAACCAGAGTCATAGAGATATCAGCTATCTTTACATTTTATTTTTCGTTCCATCTCAGAAAGGAGTAAACGTTAACATAGTGTTTTGGGATGACCAGAAAGTCACCGATACATCAAATAGTGCTTAATAAAACAATATTTGTCATTTTAAAGTCAGTGATTCCCCATCAAATACAATTTGATAAATAAATCAGTTGCAGCTACATTGCTCTCATGCATCACCTCATCTTACCATGCCAGATTGGGTTCAGGCAGCGGCAGCAGCAGCAGCTGATTGAGGCACAGTGTGCTCCAGAGGCAGGCCTGCCATTGGCTGAAACTGTGAAGCACAGCAAGATCCAGGCCTCGTCTCTCCCCTGCTCTCACACGCTGTCGATCCAGCCCCGCCTGTACTCTTCGCTCTGCAGCCCAGTTTACTTGTTGAGCTGGTATGATGGATAAATAGATGGTCAGAGGTTAATTCTTGGTTGCCTCATCAAAATACATTAAAGTCTTTTCAACCAAATGTGGTGTAACTGACCGGTGTGTTGGCTGTGGGAAGCCCCAGCCTGGCTGTTCCAGCACAACTCTCCATACACCATGCAAAGCAGCAAAGCCTGCAGCTGGAGCTGGGAAGGTGTTGGTGTTGCCTTTTGCATCCAGAACGCTGTCACCGCAACTGACAACTGCATGTGGAGCGGAACAGGAGCCAGAGCAGACTCCGATACTCCCAAGACTTCCAAAAGAATGCTGAGCCGCACAGCCACAGGAGCCTGGTTACAAATCAGGAGGAAAGAAATGGGCATTTCTTCAAAAGCAGACACTGTAAAAATTAAATGAATGATTTTTTTTGTTTAAAGTTTACCTTAGCAATTCCTTCCAGATGTATCTGATTTCTGAGTGGCTGCACCTCCACGCGGTTTATCTTAAAGTTGAGGGTCATACGGTCGTACTCTTCCACAAAAATCGGCTCAATAAAGCTATAAGCCTCAGCTCTAGCTGTACCTGCTGCTTGCTCTAGGTGTACATCAATCGCACCTTGCTGTACATGTAAACTGTGGCTCAGACCCCGCCCTCTTCCTCCTCTCATTCCCTGTGAGGTTTTTTCTTGTAACCTTGTGTCCTGCGTTTGAAAACCACATTGCGGTCCAGTCGCCTGCAGAGCAACTCCAACCTCTCTGTGAGTTAAGCTTACGTTGGGTTTCTGCAGTAATATCCCGTACAAAGCCAGGCGTATTGCTTCAGAGCTGCAGTGGCTGCTGGCTAACTTACTGTTCTCTACCTGTGGGACTAGAAAGACTTTGTGAGTCACGACAGCATCAATGACCCAAGGAGCGAGCAGTCCCCGCGCTGCAATTAGTGACAAGCACTCTGGCAACTGTGAGGTCTGCCCTCTCAGAGGAGCATTTCCAGCTTCAGAGAACCAGCGGGCCAGAGAGCTTTGAGGGTTGATGCTATATTCTTGCATAGCTTCCCTCAGCCTGGAATTGATTGCATCCATTTGTCCTTTCTTGCCTCCCCCCAAGATCTCCGTCACATCCTCCAAAGCCTCTGTTACATTACGGAAAGAGAACAGCCATAGGAGGAGGCCATCGATACGAGAACCGGGTCCGCCTTTACTCATGAAACCATTCTCATTCAACATCGCAAAGATTTTATCAGCCTCTTTCACACCACCATAATCATTTCCAATTAAGACAGCACTTAACGCCAGTATGTCACAGTGAACGCTACCAAAGCACAGACAGAGTCCAGAGGCTGTGTAGCAGCGAGCTGAGATGAAGCGGTTGGCAGCTTTCCCAATGACGTTAGTCCAGCGGAAAAACTGGAATGGCAGATAACCACCTGGGATGAGAAAACAAAAGTTATCACATGTGTAACAACAACAACAAAAAAAAAAAAAAAAAAACAATCAAGCAAATTAATCTTACTATAAGTCCTCAGAAAACTGTATCTGTGTAGCAAATATTCCATTACTACCCACACCTGGAAGGTTGAATATATAAAAATCACTGTCGCTGGTCAGCACTGGGCACTTCCACTGGTACGCCAAACATGCAATCTCCCAGTCTGCTTCAGATGGACACTGCACCAGGGGGACTCCTCTCTGGGTGGCGACCTGAATCAGGACACGTCGTGCCAGGATGGGAAGAACGCTACCACTGCGGCCATGAGACAGATTGTCCGCATCCTTTATCTTGGACTGCAGACGCTGCCGCAACGTAGCAAGCTTCTTGAAACTAGGATCCATCCCTGAAAATCATGAGAAAAGATGCAATGCCTATATTTGGGATATACAGGTAATAATCTTACCCTGTGTCAGGGTTTTGATGCATTACAGGAGCATTAACACTGATAAAATATCTGATCATTGTTGGAATCATGGACCCTGAAAGTCCACCCTCTCCGCCCAGTTCTTTAATTCTTTACTTGGTATTTAAAAAACCCAGCCAAAGACTGACTTGAGGTCATTATTACTCAAATAGCAACAGTCACACAGGACACCGACAAAGTGGCTGTAAACTTCACTGTTTATTTTCTGATGTGAAATATGGCATTGACAGAAGTAAAAAGTGTGTGAGTGTGTGCCGACCAATCTATATATCCATACTTTGAGGCACATTAAATACAGACTGTAAGACGTTTAAAGACTGCCAGGTCATTATCTTTACCTCCATCCAGAACCACATAAGGCTTGATGTGACATGCTTCCAGAGCAGAGAAGAACTCGTGGAGCAGAGCAGAGAAGTGATCGTAGTCGCCCCCACGCTGCTGATCCAGCCCGTGGTTAAAATAGAGGCGGTAATACAGGCTGGAGCCGTCGATAACGAGGCGGCTGTCCCGGAACTTGACATCTTTAAGCAGGTTTTTATGGCTTTCCACATAGGTGGTCAGACCGTGGACACCCATGAGATCTGAGGGCGCTGGGAAGACATATAAATGCATATAATACTACTCCACCGTGCTGATGCATGAAATATAACAGTTTGTGGAGACATCCGGCATCAGAAACAACAAGAAATTAACATTTAAACCGACACAGGAAAAAAAAAGTTGCATCATGGAAAGCTGCCAGGTGAAATGACTGCACAAATGACAACACAAACAATGACATGCGACGACATGTGATTTAACCTTACGCTAAACACTGACACATCTTCAAATGTTTATCCAAGACAGCAATTTTGAAGCAAAGCTTTATATTACGAAGGTATACCATCAAATTTGTGTTCGTCCTCTTAACTTCTTTTTGCTTTGCGTTTGCGCAGCCAGTAACTTCCTTTGTGATATTACACTTCACAATAAAATTGATGAATTACAATTAATGTCAGTATTCTGTTGTGCACATATAATGTTATGCTACATTTAACATAGTTAATCGATTGATTTGCCGTCATAAGTATAAGTGTAGAAGTTTTAAAAATGAAAGAAAATTACATGATTACAAAAAAAAAACCTAAATACCTGTATTTTGACAACCGTGTCAATTATCGCGAGAGAACACGAGCACACAGACGCTAGCAAACGCGCGAGCCAGTTGTGTTCTCTGGTGTTTTGGGTAAGCTGGCTTCCCTGTTAATTGGTGACTGACTTCCTTTCGCGTCCGCAGTTGCCGCTAGTAAAAACAGGCACGACACTTCGAAACATTATTGTGAATATGGTTAAATGGCGTTCACCGGGACAGCCACGGATTTCTGTGGAGTTTTTTAAATTTTCAATTACTTGCAGCGACGACGGCGGATGCTATAGGATGTCAGTCACCAATTAGCAGGGAAACCAGTTAATCCGAAACACTGGATTCAAACTTCACCATGGCCGCACTGTCCGGAGGAACAAACCTCGGGCTTCCCGGGACAAGTCAAGGCACTCTCGCAGCTTTTGCACACCGGAAAAAAGACAGTAGCCCGTCCGCAAGGTTCTGGGAGAGCCCGGACACCGTCACTCAGCTCGAGGTGGTTCGACAGTGGATCGGGAAGCACTACAAAAAGGTAGCTCGCCTCGCAGCTAGCCGCCCACTGCTAACGAGCCCAGCGGCTCACAGCGTAAACAAACATCTCAATGCCTGATATCATTTACATAGACATTCAACACTGATGTGATGAACACAGCTTTTAAATGTAAACAAAATAACGCTAGTGTGACTGGTTTCTATTCTTCTGGTTGATTGCATTTAAACGCAGCAGCTTTGGAGAAAATCGTGACGATGTGCAGCGCATAGCAAGCATTAGAAATATAAATGTGTTTGCATGTTTCTATCAGCATGTCCTGGTGGATTCCCCTTCCTGTCAGGCTCTGGCTACAGTCACCTTGCAGCTTTTGCAGTTCCAAGAGGATGCTTTTGGACGACAAGCTGCCAGTCCTGCACTCACCAAGCTACCAGTGAGTTTCCATCAGACATCTCATCATTCCCCACAAGACTAAAAGGTTTTCAAGATGCTGCAAATCTCCATCATGCTTATGCTGATATGGTTTTCCAATTATGTTGCATTATAAAAATAGACTTGGTTGAAATGACAATAGCTAGGTTATGTTCTGACCTCCAGTCTGACAGTTTTGAGAGTTAAAAGTCACTGAGTCTGGAAATTAGTGTTGTTGATAGCTAGTGACACATACAAGAAGATCCAGCATGAAGTATTCAAAGATGCTAAAGAAATATATAAACAATGTCAATCAAAATTTTCCTCTCCAGGCACAGTGCTTCCTGGATTGGGGGCCAGGCGGTGGCCTCTGTCACATTCTGGGCACTGCGTACAAATTCAAAGTTGAACAAGGCTGGTGAGTACAAAGTTTCTGATGTATTTTTCATTTCTCAACTTGTGCTAGATTTGTTTGATTTCTCTGAATGATATCATGACGTATTAATGTTCCCTCTGCACTGGAACGCAGGCGAAGATTTGACTTGCAGAACCCATCAAGAACTGAGAGGAATGTGGAGATGTTTGTTACAATTGAGAAAGCACTTATCCAGGTAACAAGGGGAAAATGTACAAATGTATACAACACAAACCATATATATATATATATATATATATATATATATATATATA
>OMNM01003183.1:6689-17744 GCA_900302745.1 Parablennius parvicornis | reverse complement strand
AGTTCATTGAACCTTATTTGAGTTCAAATAAAAATGCTGTCACTGCACAAGTATCAAAAATTCAATTAAACTAAACTCATCTGCAACAATAATGAACAGTGCTTTCAAGAGAAACTATGCTGACACTGAATAAAATAGAAAAAAGGCAAAGGTTTACCCTAAATGTTAATCGGATTCAGACATACATACAAAATTCATTCAAATTGGAGATGAGAGGTGCATTTTGGCAGTGAGCCAAGTAGTTAGGAAGGAAGGAAACAGACTTTGAGGACTGCAGATGGATATGTAGCAAGCAGGTGTGCTGCAAGTATTGCGACTTACTGAAATGATAGAGAAGAGAAGAAAGAGAGATGGAGGGAATCGGCATCATTAGGGGGGTCATAGCCTTAGTGCCGGGTCAAATTTGTGACGTGCGTGGACCTGAGTGTGGGTTACACCAGATGAGCTCCAGGTGACGAGGTCCTCTTGGTGGTTGCTAAGCTGACTGGGTTGTTTGGCTGATTATCACAATGTTAGTCTGACTCGCTCTCACATTGGCTGGTCCATTCACAGGCTTAGATTACAAACCACATAAATATCCCAGTGAAGTGTGCTGTAATACCAACAACAATTGCTTAGTAAAATTCCAATATTATCTGCCATGCAACCACGAGAGAGAGAGAGAGAGAGAGAGAGAGATACAGAGACAGAGACAGAGACCGATACAGAGAAAGTAAGAAGAAAATACACACTAAATCAAAAGGGGACAGTCAGAAAAGAAATAAAAAAAAAGTAAAAACAAGGAACTGGAGGGAAAAGGGTGACAGAGTGAATAGGATTGAGAGGAGACAAGGAGGCCAAGCACAAGAGGATGAGTGGGTGATGGGTTAGCGTAATATAAGAAAAAAAAGGTGAGAGACAGAGGAGGGAGGAAGACGGTGAAGCGAGAGAGCCGACACAAGCGAGGTAGCTATAATTACATATGCTAATTAAGCTTCTGCTTGGGTCACTTGCTCTTCATGTCAGGGGTCCCGTCACACCGTCTGTCTCTCATTCCAACCCCTTTTCTCCATCTATCCATCTATGATTCTGTATTTAGTTTTACCTCCTAGCTCTTTTTCGGAGCTGTGATTCTTTGTTTGAAGCAGCTGAGTACAAAAAAAGTACAGAAAACCCGCACCTTCCTATTCCTGTCACTCGTCTCCTGTAATTACACATCGCCCCCCCACTGTGCTCTTCATCCTAATGATGCCCTTTCCTGTGATCTATCTTAACATCCTCATCTCCCACTCAATTTTATTTTTTTCATCCTCACTTTCCCTTTTGTGCCCTTCTTTCATTCTCCTATTTTTTAAGTGTCGTGTCCTCATGCACCTTCGTCTCCCTCCATAATGATGTCAAAAGTTAGTGTGCCAACTTTCACCTTATTCTTGCATCCACTTTTCTGTGCAGCGGGGTACATCTTCACACTCAGCTTAGTTTTATCACCTTGCCTCGTGTCTCTGTTCTTCTCAAGTCTTCTTTTCTATGTAACAATCCCCCTGGAGGTTATACTTCGATAATGGCACCTTGTGTTCTCCTTGTCGTCACGACTCCACCAACTTTCTTCTCTCTACCTTCACTCCAATTTCAAACTTTAACTTCTGGAAACCTCTCATTTAACTTTTTCTTTTACCTTTCTTGCCTTTCCCCTCATTTATCCTCTCATGGCAGTGCGTTTTCAGCTTCAGTGTTCTCTGAGTTGCATTTGTCCTCTTTCCCTGATCCCCAGCTCCATCATCATCTCTGCCTCAAAGTCCACAACTTAAAGATTATTCAGGTACCAGTTTGCCAAAATGCCTACAGCACTGTCCTGAAAATAGCACATTTCCAACGTACACGGGGAAGACTTAAAGACTAAAAATGAAGTTTGAATGAGAACACAAGCACACACTCAGACAACACACCTCATTTCTCAGATTCCCATGCATGTGCAAAGATAGACACCAGCACAAACACGTCCAGCTTCCTCAACCCGGTACTGGTTTGTGAGCCATCTGTTCATTTATTTCAGAGAACAAACACACCTGACAGTACTGAGGAGCTGCTAAGTCCATTTCACTGTTCACTGAACAGCACAATTGAGTCGACTAGATGGAGGGATAAGCTGGAACAAAAACTTAACGCACCCTGAGGGGAATTGGAGATCGAGAACCACTGTTCCTGTCCAAAGCCATTTCTCTGAGAATCAGAAAACTGTATCTCACAGCCGCTGTCACCTAACAAGATTCAATGCTGCGCTACTATATCACCCAAAGTTAATAGGAATTTGGCTCTGGTGAAGTCAAAGCCAAAGATATAAGAAACACATCTGTATGTGTGTCTGATATATAAAACGTGATAAAAGACCAAGGAGTTGAGGGGCCAAGTCTATTGACTTCAAAATATAATGTACAGGGCTTTGTGTGTGTTTGTGTGTGTGCGCACGTGCATGCCTGTGTCCTTTTTTGTTAAAAAAATAAAATAAAATCTATGCCACAAAGAATTAACAAAAGGAGGTTCAACCTAGTACTATGAAGGTGGACCTTAAACAGAGAATGTTGATGTTTATATATCGCATATAAACACAACAAACGTGCTCTATAGTTCTCTCTAGCAGCTGTAATTTCTATATTTAGTCCTACAGATTTAAATAGGTTTCTCTGCCTGAGTCTATGCTGCTTAATTTACTGTAAGATTCAGATGTATTTCTAAAGTTGCATGGGAGCTGTATATGATGCAAAGGGGGAAGAGTGCAAAGTGACTGAATAGCTATATTTATATCAGATCTGACACATCAGATTGTTATTGAGATGATTCTTACCTGAAGATGGTTTCAACAGAAGACATGCGAACACCAAGCAAAACCGGAACCAGCCAGCATAAGAGAAAACAAAACAAAACAAAACAAAGAGACAAGAGCATTTTGTTAGATGATTAAAAACCTTGTGCACAATTTCAACAACTTTTAGGGTTGTTAGAGCATTTTCTGGCTGCATTTTCAGGATTTTCTTTATTACCATAATAGTTTAATAATTTAATGTGGAACTCTCAGTGAACTGCGTGACATGGTAATTCAAAGCAGGTTCATTTTATGTCGCTACATCTCTTGGGACATTACCATGGCAGGATTTACCAACAATGCAGCACAGCCCTGCAATAAATGGGCAAAAAATGGAAATTTAAGATGGGCACATTTATAGGCATCAACTGGGAACCAGAGGGCTAAATGTGCTCACTGGTTTATGTTCACTGTGATGGGGACAGACCTACTGAGGCAATGCCTTGTTTGAACCAATCAGGGGAGATGAGACGCAGGACATGAGAGTAGACCATAATTGCCCTGTCTGGTCTGTGTCAAAACTGAGACGTGTGTGTGTGTGTGTGTGTGTGTGTGTGTGTGTGTGTGTGTGTGTGTGTGTGTGTGTGTGTGTGTGTGTGTGTGTGTGTGTGTGTGTGTGTGTGCGTGCGTGCGTGCGTGTGTGCGTGCGTTTGTGTGTGTGCACTTTTTCCCTTTGCTTGTGTGCATGAGGAAAGGAAAGGTGAAAGGTGGATGCAGAAAAAAAACATGCAACGTAGAAAGAAATGTGACGGATGTGAGAGACAAAGAAACACACACGAAGAAAATATATTTTTCCCTGTCTGAACAGAGATAAATAGGCCATATATCCAAACCAGACATTCACAGTGGACTGAGAAATTCACTTGTCTCTCTCAGTCCCTCTTTAGAATATTTATTTGCTTTTTTCATCTCCTCAAAATATTTCACGCTTAATGTCATTGCACCCTCTCTCACTCTGCATGCCTCTCTTGGCACTACCTTTCAAGCCCTGCTTTTGTCCCAGCTTTCTCTCTCTCTCTCTCTCTCTCTCTCTCTCTCTTTCTCTCTCTCTCCCTCTCTTTTTTCTGTCTGTGTCACTGTCTGGATCTCTGTAGGACTCATTCAAATAGTAATCTACACTTTCAAAAGTTGTGTGCAGCATAGCGCGATTTACATGTCCTCCCTTAGAAACCAATGCTTATCGATTCAAGCCGAGTTTGCATCTGTTTAGAAAATCCTCAAAGTGATGCTTCATCATCACCGGGGACGTCTTATCATCACCATCTCTTCCAGGCCACTGCGATCCGGACATTTTAACAGCCTCAGACTTGTCTGAGCGGATCAATGTAGTGAAACATCAGTGTGTATTGAACTGACTGAATGGTCCCTCAGTTCTTTATCAGTACAGACACTATGTTGTAAACTGTACAACTGTGTTTGTATCAACCCCCACGTGCTTGTTTTACCATTCTCCCCAAGAACATGAGCGCCGATGCTTATGGCATACTACTTTTTGATTCAATCGATTATCAAACAAGCAAGCATCCAGTCAATCAATCTGATCTAAAAGACACTTCTCATACAGGTTGGAAGGATCCAAAGTGCTTCACAAAACCTAATGGTAGAAGACAAATCAATGGACAGACATGGCTTCAATAATTACAAAACCAGACTTACTAAAAAAAAAAAAAAAAAAAAAAAAAACAAAACACTCTTGGATTTTTATAAATAGAGAAAAAGAGACTTTCCAAACTTATGTTAAATCAGCAGAGAAAATGATCGCAGCTGAATATTGTCATGATCACACACACACCCCAACAACGCGCCTCCCATCTGTCTGAACACTCCAAAACCTAAATGCTTTACTACTTCTGCCTTTATACAAGGCTGCTTAAATAGGAGGGAACAGATTTGCTTTACAATGTGATTCAGGACTTCAAAGTTATGTTTTTTTGGGGTTTTTTTTTTATTTCATTTAAAATGACTTGGTAACATTGGCGATACCTTTCTCTGATCAGAATAACAATCTTAAAGAGTCAGAGGAAACATTTGTATGAAAGTGTGAAGAGCCCATTAAAAATGTAAGAAGAAAAAAAACACCTTTGCCAGAAGGGCAATCAGTTTGTTAGAAAAGATAATCCAAAGAACTCAAAATGCCTCAGCTCATTTTGACTTCTCACCCAATCCACTGATCAGAACATATTCAAAACACTTGGATGCACTGCCACAAGGGTAAAGGTGCAAACTGTGCATATCAGGATGAGTTGACTTTGTGTGAAGAACAAGGGGAGGCTTTTAAGTAAATAACTAAATTAAGCTTGGTTTCTGACTTCCAAAAGAGCTGAGTTTTAACTTTGATTCAAAGACCAGAAAACAAATCATGGAAAGCATCTTTTTCTTCAGTGAAATGCTGTTTTGATTTTCAGTGTTTCAAAGCTCCAGCTTCAAAAGCCCCAAGATGAAAAAAAGTAAAACAGTTTCATAGTTTCACATCAAGTAACAAAAAATGCTTCTATTGTGTACAGCAGCTTTTGCATTCTTGGCACCACTGCAAAAAGTTACGTACAATCACAAACGTGGCGCGGAAAAGAAAGCCTAATTGCATTTGGCATCATGTTGATAATCAGCACCTGATTACTTCCTGGTTTGGGAAACCTTTTCAGCTGCAGTTGACCTATCAGGACGGATTTTACTTTTAACGACTTCCTGAGGGAGTTAATGAGCAATACAGCAAAAGACCGCTACACAAGAAACCTGAAAGGCCTTTTTCTATTTTTTTTTTCTTGATGGTGATTAAGCTCAATCACCAAGTGCCCTGGTTTACCCCCATGTGTGTTCCTCTCTGAGTGTGTCTGCATGTGTGTGTGTGTGCGTGCGTGTTCGTGTGTGCATGTGTCTCTGAAAGGAATGCATTCATCGTGCTCTGACTGTGCAGACCCCACTAGTTCCTCTCATTCCCAAACACACACGTATATACACACACACACACACACACACACACACACACACACAGGTAACGGGTTTGTGAAGAATCCTGCGTGTTGCTGCCACTGTGTGAAAGCATGTGTTTCTGTGTGTGGTCAGCAGTGGGTCAGGGGCCTCTGTCAACATCTCCTGTTCGCTGACGTGTACTAAACTTTTCTCTACTCTGTCTCACGGAGTAATTTCTAGAGATTAATTTGACCTTTTAAGCATTTTTAATAAAAGTGCGTGTGGCTCTTGTGGTTACGTGGGTTTTCAGGTGCACAAACGCAGCGAGTACTCCCTTCACTGTGAGACGATGTCTCGAGTGTGTTGAGTTTAATATTTTTACAGCACTGCTGAGGGGAACCAGATTGAAGATAACTGCTTAACATTTCTGGAGTCAAAGTGTTCTTTTAGCAGAATAATAAATATACTGTATACACAAAACATTTCTGGAGTCAGTGTGCTTTTTTTGCTAAAAACGTATTGTATTTTAAAGTAAGAAAAAAATTAATGAAGAAAATTACAGCCGTGCTGATATTAAGTATGACAGCATTCCATCCATGAAAAAAAAAAAAAAAAGAAGATCTTAAACATTTGTTTTGTTGCTGACAGCACAATAGTGAGAATGTGTCTCGGCATCTCTCTTCCAGGGTCGTTGCACTGTACCATGTGATCTGGCAAACGTTTTCTACCAGACGTGCCAGTGTTCTGGTAAAAAGCTTAATTTAAGGGCTCACAGTGCTGATCTGCTGGCAGCGGCAATCGAACAAGTGAGCTTTTTTTTTTTTTGCACATTTCTTTTCTTTGTTTTTATATATCATCATAAGTCATACTTTGAAGAAGGTTATTCAGTGGTTATTAAATTTTTTCTTTATTCCACATGCAACCAGTGAGAAAAAAACTACAACTTCAAACTAATTTAGTGTTATACTGGCAGCGATAGCTGTTGTCGGTGCCACTGATGAGACCAGTGAGGCGGTGCAATACAGCTGTGAGGTGTCCAAACATGCTGAAAGTCTTATCGGATCAGATTTTTGTGTTGGACTCCTGCACAAGGGTGACGGGTGGTCAGGGCTCTCTGGCTCCTTTGGTCTCTTCCCACCAGCTTCTGGCTTGTGTATTCTGTCTGGGCCTGGAGCTCTTTGTCACTTCTCTTTTTTTCTCAGGATTAATTTTAGGCATTGTTTACTAAATACTAGTTCCCCCAAAATGCACAAGATATTGATTTTTTGGCTATTGCTGTTGTTTCTTCCTTTTTGCGCTTTTATATTTCGTGAACACTGCTCAGGTTAATCTGTCTGTATAACTGCTGTTGTTCAGAATGTTGTACAGGTTGTTTATGTCTGTGTATGTTACAACTTTTGTTTCCAGGAACATTTCTGAACATTTCTATAACTGATGCTGTTGTGTGGCCTCTTTTGCAGAGCATTGTAAAACTTAACTATACATAAGACAATGATAGTGATATTACTTATAACTTATGATATCACATTTTCACATTGTTATATATCTGGCTCATACAATTGTGTTAAGTTCAGCATGATATAGCATATCTTTTTACACGTGAGTCCTGGTCTTTGCAGCTTGCTTCCTAAAAGCTAAATGGCCTTCTGTCACTCAATGAAGAGCTTAAATTCCCTCTAATTTGGTAAAGTCCTGGATGGAAGGCTCTGGCAGTGTGTGTGTGTGTGTGTGTGTGTGTGTGTGTACGTGTGCCTGTGTGTGTGTACGTGTGCCTGTGTGTGTGTGTGTATACGTGTGCTTGCTTGCAAACCAGTGTGTAATGGAATCCAGGTGTGCGGAGTTGTAATAGCAAGGAAAGACCTCCTGTTGCAGTAACTTTGTTCTGCCACTGACAGGGTGTCACATGCACACACACACACACACGCGATGGCCTGTTTCTTTAATTATCACTGTAACTCCACTGACCCTCACACAACATCGGTCAGAGACCTTTGACAAGAGAACACACAATCTTTCAACACCACACACCCTAACGGCAACAGCGTTCAAGTAAAATATGATGTGAGGAAAGGCTTCATGGCATACGTCACACACACATATCTAGTACATACAAAGGCAGGAACTTTTTCCCTTCTTCTACACACATGCACAAGACGTCGCCCTACATTACTGCCGAGCACCCCACCTTTCACCACAAACATAAATATGTCGGTTCTCCTGTTTCACTCCTTCAAATAACCCTCATTTCTTTCGTCATAGACTCAGCCAATAAGGAGCACAGAAAAGCAGTGTGGACTAGCAGAATTACATAGGGTAGCTACCGTAACCCTGTATAGAAACACAGCGATGACCGCACCGTGACTACGTCTGCAATTTTCCAGACGTCTCTTAAAGAATTCTGTGAAGATAAGAGGTGGAGAAAGAGGCCATGGATCATTCAGTTGGCTTTATCCTTCTTGCCAAAAAGAAACTCTTTTTGCCAGCATATACTCGCACAGACTGAATGTAAATGCAGAAAATTAGGGGAAAAGCAAGCACAGATAAAAGAAAAAAAAAGAAGATAATGAAAAGCCTGGAGACACAAGTCAACGGAGTGATAGCTGTCATTATCTGCTGTGGAAGATGACTCATCAATCATCAGGACGTTCATCATTCATTATTGTCCATGTCTGTTCCACCCACAAGTCATTTTCATCAAGCTCTTTCTGTCGCTCTGATAAAGCTTTTTTTTTTTTTATGCACATCCTGCTTTTGTGCCATTCATTCTTTTCATATTTCCATCTTTTATATTTGACTCTGCAACACCAGTTTTATCTGAGCCACCTGAGGACAACTTAGTAATCAGGAATTGAATCACCACATACTGTAACAGAAAAAGAAAAGGCAACAGTGTGTCATTTCCCAATGTTACACAGCATTTTGTTTCATCTCGGACACAGCAGTGAGTCTACCAAACAGGTGGCTTTGAAATGATGGCCGGTTTGTTGGAAATTGCAGATTCATCCACATAGCACCACAGGCAGGACTGAGTATTAACAGAAAAAAGTGCAGCTTTCCATTACAAACCGTGGATGAGATTTTGTTTACCTGTGACTGCGATTAGAAAGAACGCGGCGCCTGCCTTCAGGTCTGCTGCTGGACTGCCGGTTTCCTCTGGCACTGCAGAGTGTTTTAGAGGCTTATTAGCCATTAGAGTGCTGGACCTCATCTGAGAGGAAACCTAACCAAGATGATTAACAGTTTAAACTCTCATTTAACACGCAGAGATGGCCCTGGTCATGGCCCTCTCCTCACTTTGCTATCTCCCTCTGCCTCCTCCACTCCCTCTGAGGCTGAGTAATATTAAGTTCATAGCCCAGTGCCTTAATAGATGTATTAATATAACCAATGGGCTTCTGAGAGCATGAAATTATCTTTGAGCGACGAATTAAAGCCTTATTGATTGTCTGTAAAGTATTCACTACACAGCAGACAATTTGGAGCATGCTTTGCTGACTGACTGATTGTACTAAGGAATGACTGAATAAATGAATAAATCACTAGCTGGGTGGAATGATGAACAAAAAAATAAATTATCTCTTCGACACAAAACACAGCACGTTTTCCTGCAATTTCAGAACAAAGCTGTTTTTGTGAATCATTAGATGTGAATGCCAGCTAACTTATGAAAGTGAGCCACAGCTGAGAAAAAAAAAAAAAAAAAAGACAAAACACAATTCAATCACACAGACACGATTTGTTTTTAAAACCCATGAACACTAAACTGTTGAAATCTTAAATACGGCACAGGCGTGGCTGTGCTGTGATCGTCTACAAATGTAAAAATGCTGGATTCCTACATACTTTGCATGAGCTTCTACTACGGACAGTTGAACGGATTTGAAATATAGCAATTCATGAGGACCCATTTACATGACAGCATGTCATGTAAATCGTTTTTGCATTTTTGCTTCTGACCAAGTTTTGCATTTCCATGGCAACAATTTGAAAACAATGTCCATTTACAAGAAAATAGCAGAAATGCTGAAAACAATTTAACTTTCATGTTGGGCCAATCACGGGTGGTGGGTGCTGTTTGTTTTTGTAATGAAACTATGTATACGCACAGAGAACAATGAATAATAACAATAGTGAGTACATGGACATTCTGTGGACAGCTCATTGAGTTTGATTGATATTACGTGTCACGTTCAACAGTAAAACTACAAAGTTCCACAAGAATATGAACTGGGAGTCACGACATTCTGGAGTCTAACCATTGTTGTGAGTGTCCATGTACTCACGCATGTGCAGAAAAATTGTTTTACTATTGGAGTGGAACACATGTTCAAAGCATTTCAGTAAAGCTCAAATTTTGTAAATCTACAGAGTCTGAGCATTTTCAGAAAAGCTTCACCTGCGGAGCAGTTTTCAAAGGGTTGCTTTCGCAGTGACTTTGAGCACAATTGTAGTAAAAAACAAAAGGTTTTTATTTAATTTTAACTGGAAAATGTTGCCATGTAAACAGTGCTAACATTTTGAAAGCATGGTTAAGGTTAAAGAAAAAAACTAAAAAAAACACTTATTAATATATGTAATAACATAATTTAAGCACATCATTTGTGGGCAAGTAGGAGATCTATTGAGAGACCTGGGTCAGTTGAGTTGTTGTTAACTTACTGTTAACTTGCTGGAGCCCAGTGACCACAGAGCTAATATACTACCCATAAAATGTTTAAATATCACAAAAATGAAATTGTTCCACTCCTCAACTCAGAACAACCTTGTTCTCAGTGTTCTTGCATAATTCAGACAATCATTTTCAAATATAGACAATGTAACATCGACCAGGAGGACAAGGTTGTAGCCAAAATTAGTTTTCTTTGCAAGGTCGTAGTCAGTTGAGTCGTCCAGGAGAGGCTTAAACCAGATTTGTTGCTTCTCCACATGTAATGAGTCAGAGCATCTGATTAGGATGGCCCTTGGTCGTCTGTCTGTCTCTCTCACTGTGCAACAAACACAAGATGTAAAACACTTTTTTTAAACATTGTTATGACAGTGAGTTGTTTATGTATGTTGCTGTCACCGTACATTGGTCAAATTACCTAGTGTTTCCTTTCAGTATGAGACATGTTTGTCATATACTGCAGATGTTGAGCACACGCACACGCACACGCACGCACGCACGCACGCACGCACACACACACACACACACACACACACACACACACTGGAAATCGACCCTCAGTGTCACTTCAGTGATGTGTTGATATTAAAAAATGATCGTGTGAGACTGATCGGCGGGTATCAGCCACTGTAATGTCACA
>OMNM01003182.1:10427-22363 GCA_900302745.1 Parablennius parvicornis | reverse complement strand
AAAAGGGAAATGGAAAACTTGAATAACATTACTACAAATGCTGTTTCTTTCCTCTCTCTAAAAATACCATAAATGAACAGAGAAATGTAACCTATCCCATAGGAGCAGTCGGCAGCCATTGTGCACCCCACAGGGAACATTTGAGAGTTTAGGGGCCTTCCCTCAGGGCCCTCACTCGTGGCAATTAGGGTGGGAAAGAGCTGTGGCTTTCACTTTCCCTACCATAATCTCTAGTTGGTGAAAGGATTCGAACCGACAACACTCCGGTTTTTTCACTAATCTCCTGGCCACCAATGCCTCTAAAATGATGATGCCACTCTAACACTGAGTTGCTTTTACTGTGTTGATGTAAACATCTTTGTTTAGACTGTTGAATGGGATCATTCTAAAATGGCACTTAATACTTCCTGCACATCTGAGCTTTAAAACGTCTATACAACTCTCATGGAAAGCAAGTCACCAGCCCCCATAGGCATATTAATGAAAACACGAGCTTGAGAATGTGAACCTGTGTTCGAGACAGGACACAGATGACCAGCGATCGTCAGGCCACTGTGAAGCCGCAGAGAAAAGAAGAAGAGCAGAAAAAGAGGTAGGATAATTTGGTGATTGAGTGTCATTGTATTTCACCTTCATTAGCCAGAGTCACCACATGTTCTCACCCGGCCTAAGTGTAGTTAACCACCTCAGCTGCTGCCTTACATAATGACAAAGTGCAGTAAAATGAGGGAGAAAATGGGGTGACACTCGCCTTGGGAGGGAGTGACTGCTGCAGAATATCCTCCCCCCATCAGTCATCTATTAGCCGTTTTATCACTCCTGTCACAGGCCACTGAAATGACAGTAACTTTAGCTCCCGCACCCTTGTTGTGATTTAACCTCAAGGATCAAGGTTGTGGTAAAGTTGCTTCAGTAAAACATCGGTTCAATTGTTGTGATACTTTTATTTGTGTGGAGATTTAAAATATGGTAGGATTGGTTGACTTAAAATCCTGTCATAGTAGTTTATCAGACTACCGGATTGGAAATGTTCTTTTGAGCTTTTGCGGAGGTTTTTATTTTCTCAGCTGCCTCTCTCATCCAACACAACCCGTCTGTTCTAATTGCCAGACTTAGCTTTCTAACTGGCGACAGAACAAAGGTGTTTTCCTATTTTCTGGCTCATTATGGATTGAAAAACATGCTAGGAGGACCCTGAAAAGGCATAGCTAAGTAGGTGGAATGGATGTATGAAATAATGATAGTGATTTTATTTCTGTTAGTCTTGGTTCATAGCAATTCATTGTTAATACCATTTAGCATTTAGCAAACATTTGAATGCTGCAGAAGCAGAGCTGTGTTAAACAGCTGTGTTAAACAATGCAAAAATAGTGATGCCTCTGATACTAAACATGTTTAATGCCAAGTCAGTGTTAATTTACAATCCATTACGATGGGTTAATATTTACAACGTATACATTTTAAGGTAAACCATGCATTTGTTTGGTCACAACAGAAAGGTTTCCAACACATTGTTGTTATGAACTGCATGGTACTTACGTTTACATCTATCATAGCAATTTAATTTAAGGGTGTATAAATGTTCAGTTGAGAGCAGAAACATTGCTTTATTATTTTATTTTATTATTATTGATGTGCAAGACATATCCTCAGTTTTCATATAGATACTGCAAATATGTTGAATTTAGCGCAAGGTTTGATTTGATGGTTGACAGTATCAAACGCCTTCTGGAGAGCTAAAAAGAAAAAAAAGAAGAAAAAAAAAACGGCTCCTACAGAGGTTCCTTGTCCAGTAAAGACTTAAACTTTTCGGTCAAAAAAACAATTCGCTGTCTGTCGAATGGTTAGCCCAGAAGCCAAATTGCATTAGATCCTTTGTCAAGATCTGATAAGTCTGATAATTTGATTTGCTATCCCTTTTTTAGCAACCTTCAAGACGACTGGAAGGATGCTGATTGACTGATAGATGACTACTTGTCTCTTAAACTCAGTTTTAAAGATGAGTGTTACAGTGGCTCTTTTCAAGAGGATGGAACTGTTGGTTACGGGTGAACTGGTTAACCATGAGAGTAATGAGTGCATATGGACATGGCTTTTTATAAAGTCACTGTTGATACCATGGACATCCTTAACTTTGGAACTTTTAAGAGCTTCCCCAAGTCCTTGCTTTACAGACTATTATAAAACCATTAACTTTAAGTATAACAACAGATTTGAGGTCTCGCGTATATGCTCAGTTTGTTATGCAGGTGAGTCTTCAAATGAGTTTATTCAGTCTTCGTTCAGCTTTTTTGAAGACAGCCTTTCTTCTGTCAGCAGCTTCCGGCCAATGTGTCAGTGTACCTGGGAAAATACCGTCATTATTAAAATGTGTCACTTTATGATCCGTGGATGCTTGAGAAATATGAAGCTGTCACATACTGCCGTGAATTTGTTGACTGACCAATATTAAGATCCTGAAATCTCCCTCTCTCCGCACTCACTTGTACATCACCGCAGATGTGACACAGACTTTTGTGGAAAGAAAAACTTCACAGACAGAAGAAAACAAACGGAAAAAAACAAAACAATAAAAATGTAAGTCCATTAAGACAAATATGAAAAAGACATGAATGAGATAAATGAATTAGGAAACACAGAAACCAACAACTACAACAACAACAATAAAATCATTGAGATGGCATTGCGATTCATGCAGACATGTTTAATGAGAGCCGGCTTTTCCTTTTTGTACGTTTATTTATCCATTTTTATGGTGGAGCGTTTTATTGCTGCAGCTGTTGTTTTCCATGTCATTTGTATTAAGGAATGAGGAAGCATGCTGTCCTATCATTTGGAACACTGACACCGCCATGATATATTATCCCTGTGAATAATTTGCAAAACAGTCAATCTCTCCCTCTGTACGAAACAGACTGATATAAACCTGTTCATTTAAGACGGCCCGTGGGATGCTCGGGACAGAATCTCTTTTAGCGGAGTCGCTGTAGGCTGTCAGCGGTGTCGGCTGCTCTGGACCTCTTAGAGCAGCGTCATTAGTTGTTGATTTTGCTTTACCAGAGATCTCTTTCTGGTGGCAAAGCTTTATCACCCACCAATATATAAATGCATTTTTTGTTTCACTTGCACCAGTGCTATGCATCCTGAAACTGTAACAGGAGGTGTATTTCAAATTGACATGGTAATGTTTGTATGGACAGATATGCAGACCTCGTCCTCAAGCTGCTGGGTATGTTTTACTTTTATTTGCATTGCCGCATAGATAAATCACTTGGCACTTTTATAGTTTGCGCTACGGACTACAGAGAATTGCTTTTTCTAGAGAAATGCAGTACCTTTGTGTACATAACCATGTCCTAGTCGATTTATCATCAGGCAGTAATTCAAGTAATTAGGGCAGTGATAAATCTAATTCTTTTTCAAACGGTTCAGGGACAATCGGGCTATTGAATGGTGGTTTGAATCATGTTTTGTCCAAAGTAGATGCATTTGTATAGCACAAAAAAAAAACACTTATCCTTAGTCTTTTAACTTTTTAGGTTTTACATGTGGTTTTGGCATCTATTTTATATTTTCAAATCAAAATTTTACAGATTCCAGCTATGATTTCAATGCATAAGACATTTATTTGTGTGTCTTTACTGTAGCAAAAACAAGTCAAGGGCTGTATCAAATGTTCCCTTTTTTTTCCCTACCCGACATTTTGGAGGCAATTCGTAGATACAACAGTCCCGATCTCCTCTGAGGCGTGCCCCAGATGAAACAAAGCATACACCTCAATAGGTCTCCATGGGACTGGCGGCTATCTGACTGGCTCTTGGAAGATTGACAAGTGAGCATTATTTTTCACAGCAACGTGGCAGGCAGTCCCTTATGTGATATGAAGGCATGTGAAGGGCTGCTCTCTATCTTTCTTTCTATGTGTCTTTTCTTTTTTTTTTTTTTTCTAACACCTCTGCTATTCAAGCAGGCCTCTGAGCATTTAAATGATCAGAATTCTGCAGCATGGCTGTCTGCCCCCATGCTGTCAAATTTGGACGGATATGTTTCAGCAAGTGAGAGAGGTAGACATGGGCGATACACGTATACTACACAGAATTGTACTCGTGCGCACACACACACACACACACACACACACACACACACACACACACACACACACACACACACACACACACACGCACGCATGCACGGGGGGGATCTTTGCGGGCTACACTGCAGTGAGGAGTTGGTGAGAGGAATAAGGATGGATCGAGGAATGGAGAGACTTGCTGATTAAATTGATTGGGACAAAAAAATTAGTAAAGTGTGATTATATTTATATGATGATAATTTAGGACGTACTCTCCAAATATAAATATGATATTGTAAATATTAGGCAATAGCACACATTGGCAGAAATTCAAATATTTGTGTTGGTGTGGGTGGAAACAGTTTCCACAAAAAGTACAACAACAAGGAGGTAAAAGAGAATAAGATAATTTACTGAGCGAACAACTAGGATGAAACACAATCAAAAATAGAAAATATAGATTGTAACAGAACATAAAATGACATGAGGCAGACATTTGTACACATTTCTACAACAAGAATAAGAATCATAATGTAGTTTTGTAACTATATCATGCCTGCAGCCTGTATGGTTCACTCTCTCTGAGGGGAATACGTAACATTTGGCAATGTACTTGAAATACAGTACATGATTACACCATTGGCATGAGCTTCACAGTTGTGATGGTTCAGTTTATTGTTTTGATGTTATTAAAAGTTCAAAACTGGGTCCCTTGGACAGATTACAGTGACAATAGTGGAGAGAGAAAGTGTGAGGGGTGAAACAAGGGTAACGCACTGTAGATATTGGAAAGAGATGAGGAAATGTATAGCGGTAAAATGACTCCCTGAGGTTGTTCCGCAGTCCGCACTCTTTTTGTGGTCCACACAAAAACAAGAAAAATTCTAATGCATATTTCCACAGTTGACAGTCATAGCCCTCCACACACAAAGCTGCTTAATGGCACACTCCAAATCTTTCGTTTTTGTATAAGTGAACAACACACTGAGAACATTTTTTTTTTTTTTTTATTCTTTACATAGTAGAAAACAATAGATTCTCTTCTGGGTGGGTTCACTGTGTATGTGATTTGCAGTGGGTTGTACCAGCGGGGTTGTTCTACAGTCGTCGGACTATTCCTCATCGATTTTTGGCAGGCGGTTGTGGGCATCGCTTCTGTCACGCTCTCTCATTTCACTTTCGCTCTGCCACTGTGTGTTATGGATATCGGTTGTTTGATGGGGGTTTGTGTGGTGTTTCAGAAATTGAACCCACTGCTGCCTCAGCAGTTATCAGGCCAGCGGTTGGTGCTTTAAACAAGCAAACAATCAAATCGATCAGACCAAAAACAGAGTATGATAGAAAGTATAATAGAACAACACACAAAAGGAAATCAGGAAAAAGCCAGAGAAGAACTGGATAACATCATATAATGTATAAAAGCTATTTCTAATCAGTTCGTTTTCCCGATTCAGAAAAGACTCTGATCTTTCTTCAACACAGCAAAAACCTCTGGATAGAGGGAGTCAGAAATCATAAGGATTGCACAACATGTGTATTGGACATTGCTATCAGACTTGCTTTCATTCTCTCCCAAGGCATTTCAATAACTGCTTTTGTTTTTAGGGTAGACTTGAATTATTCCATAATCTTAAGCCAGCACCTTGTCGTCACTTTCAATAGGATTCTGCAGGCTATTGTATTTAGCCTCTATTGGGGACACCATTTTACAAACTGGCCATACACAGCGTTTTGGAAGGTAATCACAAATGGCCTCATTTATTGTTAAATTACAATGATCTTCAGTGAGGGAAACAAAGAGACGGGGGAAAAAGTAGAAAATTTGTGCTAACGAACAAGGGAGTTTGGAGAAAATGGAGAAAAGAGATAGAAGGGGGAGAGAGGCGGTTAGCAAGGTAAAAAGAGGGCGATAGGGAGCGTGGAGCTTAGCAAAAGCTGTTCTCATCCTTTGAATGGAGGGTGTGATGGTAGGTGATACTCTAATAGGATACAGGACGGACAGATAAAGAGATCAGCTCTCGCTCCCTGGGAGCATTCCAGTCGGCCATCAGGTCCCCATGCAGGGTTCGTCAAATAAAAACCCCCACTTCATTCAAAGTCCTTCCCATAGACAGGGAACTGCTCTGGTTTTCTGCCAAGCCACCAGGGCGGAATATACTGATGACACAGAGAAGTGGGAAACATCAGTCTGCAGCTCCTCTGCACTTTCTTGTCTGAAGTATAACAGAAAAGCACAAAGAGATCAAATCCCATTGTTACATATATCACTGCTGCCAGTGAAACTTTTTTTTTTTTTTAAGTTCCCAAAGTTAACATGTTACAAGTAGAATTAACTGCTCTATCTTATATTGTAGTTGGTCATTGGGCACCAAGTGAAAACTGGTTTACAGGTCCTCCAGCTGTAAAATTATGTATATTAAAATAGTTTGATGGATAACGAGGTAATTATATTTAGATAGAAGAAACCCACATTCAACAAAACCTTTCTATTGTTAAAAAGGTAAGTGAAACCGGTTGAGAAGGAATAACGTCGAGTGCCATCTGCCATTAAGCAACAAGAAGAAGAAGAAGAGTCGAGACAGAATTGAAGCTCTGTCTCACATCTCCAAAACTAATAGGCAGCTGTTTTCAAGGCATTTACTAAAAATTTATTTTGGTAAAATGCAGGTGATTTACTTGTAAATGTGCACATTACAAAGTAACTGTGAGTGTGAATATAACTACTTTTGTAAGAGTAGTTATATTCTACCCATCCTCCATTAAACTTTATCCCATGTAGGGTCACCGGGAGCAGATTCTGGCAGAGACAGACAACCACACACACCTTCACAATCACAGGCTATTTACAGCCACCAAATACAGACACACATTAGTTATTTTTTGGGGAGACTGACACAAAGTACAACCAGCCATGGTTTTCTTGACTTTTGTGACATCTACAAGTTTGATCAGTGCAAAGTCACCTCTCGCATTCTGGATGCTATAAAGACATGTGTATCTATTGACTGATTTGGTTTCATTCCTCAGCTCAGTCTTTGTTGATTATCACCAGCACGAGGCATTCGATTGTGATCCCATTGAACGCATAATCCTAGGAGCTCCTTAACTTCAGCCATAATTCCACACATCATTCCTTCTGCGTGAATAAAAGTTGTTGCAAGTGTTTCCCTGTGTGTGTATGAGGAAACTAGAGCCAGGAAGAAAAATAAAAAAATACTGTTAAAATTGTTTGTGTACCATTATTTTTAGAAAAAAAAGATGAAAGCAGCACAAGATAGGTGAGAGCCCAGATCAGTCATCAGCAGACAGGTGCTTACTGGAGATCTAAAGGGAAAAAAAAAAAAAAAGTAAATGTTCCCTCTAAAAATACAAAGGAACCAAAAACTACAACAACACAAATTGAGGAAAAAACTCTAAGGGAGTAAATAAAAACGAATGATGAAAAAATGTATTCGTTGTTGAAAGCTAGAGTGAAGAAAAAAAGGGGGTGGCAGGGAGGGAGAACTACAAAGGGTGGGAGGAGTACGGTGCTAAGTAATGTATCCTGCCAGTTTTCATTGTGTCTACGACGGAAACTGCTCCACAGAAGCAAGGAAACTGTTATAGGATAAAGACTGTACTGCAGAGGGAGAAAGAAAGGGGTGGTGGTATTGTGAAGAATAGTGAAAGGAGGAGAAAGAGAAAAAGAAAAGAGACAATGAGAGGGACGGACACACTTGAACGCAAACGGTCCGGAATCAATTATTGGTTGTGTAACCAGTTTTTAACACTCCACTGATCACTGATGGCGGGTTTGCCACCTCAGTAGTTTGTTGTGACTTCAGAGTAGTTGAGGTTTTCTGCAGTTAGGATATGTGGTAAGAGTTCACTGAATTCTTATGAGGGAAAAAGTAGACCATATTTCAGAAAGTGGGATCTCTCAGTGATGAAAAAGGGAGGAATTTGGGCCACTGTTAGTCCTTAGAACTAAACTTTTTGGCAATAGTGCTCAGTTTTCTGTGTGGTTTTCTGTTTGGTGCACCCTGTGATCCAAACAATTGCTGTCAGAAGTCTATTTATGTCCACCGGCGCAGAGATTGTTGAGCTCAAACCCCTCTCCTATCATTTTGGCAGTGAGCAAACCACATATGCTTCAGCAGCTGGTTGGATGCTACCTTACAACAAGCTGTGCACAAACCTCAGTTTCCAGACTGGACTTCATGTTTCATTGCAGTTTGGATAATGTCTCAGTGTTGCATGATTATCTTTTGAGTATTGCAGAGCACGCTCCACCAGATTGAGTTTTCAGCTTGCATTACTCTTTCATCGGAGCAGCTGGTAGATGGTGTTTAACCACTCTTTGCACCAGGCGCTTTAGAAGTTCCCGTGAACTGTCTGTCACTGCCAGGTATTTAAAAAAAAATAAAACTCTCCATTGCTCAGAACTGACTGTCATCCTTTTAACCTCAACTCTCTTCCACCTCTTGACTTTTACAAAGACTAAGAAGACAGTCCAGTCATACTCTAACACTGCATGTGAATACAGTTTCAACCATAGGGGCTAAAACAGAATGAGTCTGTCACTTAAAAACAAACAAACCAAAAAACTATATCTTTAATAGGCAAAAATATATTTGAAGAATGTAAAACATTTCCTGACGTTTTGAATGAGCAGCTCCTCTCTAAAACTTGAATACCTGAAAGGGGTTATGTTATGGGGAGGACGACATGTTTTATTGGCTCATATTAAAGATGCTTCCTGATTTGTCTCCACCTTTGTCCACAATGTCTGAAAAATATGTTGTATATCTTTGCTTTAATTTCAAATTTTAAGCCATATTTGTGGGTTATGCCTCACACTAGAAAGCAAGACAGGCATACAACTAAGAATTAATCACATTTCTTAAATGGAAATACCCAAGATAATTGTCAGATTGAATATATGACACAATTTAAATATGCACAGTTGACAAAATCTTTTTTTTTTTCTGTTACAGGCGTATGACAAGAATTTATGTTGAGAAACATGTTTATGTACTTTTGTAGGGAATTTATAGTTGACCTTTCATTTGGTAATGTCACTCGCTAACTGCAAAATTGTGAGTCAGTTATCCAGTTGGGGCAATAAACATGTTTTGTAAGATGACAGTCACGATAATGTATGTCCTCTTTCTGATCCATCCTTATGTTTGCATGCAATGAAAACCCCTCCAGGAGTCCTTGATATATCCTGAGAATAGGATGGACACAAGGTCACAATGAGATCAACCTTAGATCACTTTCTGAAAAAAAAAATCCAATCAGTTTGTCTCTCAGAACAAGAAAACAGTTGTGCCAAATTTGAAAAAAGAAAAAAGAAGCCTCCCAGGCATCAGTAAGTTATTATTTTCAGCAGAATGGGACAGACAGATGTAAGCAAGCAAAGACACACAGATGGACAACCCAAAAAGATAATGCCTCCAGCAATGAGTGTTGCAAGCAGGGAGGCATGAAAACAACAACACAATCAAAGAACTGCCATTGTATTGTTTGTCCAGTATTTGCTCTGTTGTGAGTAATCTTGTGAGTACATGTGAGGCTCATTTCTCATTGCATGCCGAGGCATGATTGCATGTGTAGCATATTCACCCTGCAGACATTAGCTGTTGCACACACATTGACATAAACATGCAGATCTCTGTGCAGTAAAACCTAAAATGGAAGCAATAGCTTTCAGTCTTATAATTAGTTGGAATGTGCTCAATTTAATGAATGTGTATGTCTCTGCGTGTTTGGGCCCTGTAATGGCAATTACCTGACGGGAAATTAAAGCAGTTTGTTGTTTCCAATTCAAATGCTTTGTCCCACTGTTTTTCTGACACACACATACACACACACACTCACACACACACTCACACACACACACACACACACCCACACACACACACACACGACTCCATCATTTAGGATAACACAATGACTTGCACAACCATTTTAAAGTCATATTGGAACTGCGTGTAAAATGCAATAACAAATGAAGCAGTTATCCTCCAATATCGTATTTGAGAACTCATGTAAACTGTGAATTAACACATCCCATCATTGCTTACATGGACGTAATACTAAAACATGCAAATTTGTATTATTCTGGTAGGAAATTACAAAGACTTTTCTTGAATTCTGATCATGATTTTTGTACTTTATTATGTTAATCAACTTGTATTGGGTCTCTACGTCACAAAATCTAATAGAAACTACTATAATTGAAATAAATGACTGACAGAAGTGTCAAAATTGTGGCTGCCTGAGCAAGACCCTTGACCTCTGTCAGCTCCCCGGAGCACCCTAATGTGGCTTTTCACTGCATCCTCAAATAGTTTTAATATTGTTCTACTTTGACTTGTGGGTCACTGGAACGAAAGCAGATGACACCCTGGACAGGTTGTCACATGTTTTGGACTGTGAGCAAAAACCATAGTATCCAGACAAAACTCCATCATGAAAATGCCACGAGGAGAGGCCTCTCAAGCATGGACTCAAACTATGGAAGTACTAACCATTGAACTCACCGTGGCCTAAAGGGTTGAGGGATTGTCTGTGGCGAACTATATTCTTTATAACTGCATATATGAGACACAAGGACACAATAGATTTGGTATCCACTTGTCTTGCTGTCACCTATGATGATATATTTATTATTAAAGCACAGATATACAGTACACTTAACTGAAATGAATTCCATCAGACATTTATATCAGTAGTCCGAATTAAAACAGATATACTCGGCAATAAATGAGCATATAAAGATGTGATGAAAGTAGCTGGTGTAAAAGGACTGTAAGGGCCAGCTATAGTTCATTTTAGGGAGATCTTTTTTTTTTTTTTTTTTCAAACAAACTGCATGATTCTGGCTTGAAAAAAAAAAATGGGATGAAAGTGAAGTTTGAAAAAAAGGAGTACGAGGGGAGAAATATATTCCCCTTTGGCAGATTTGGCTATAAATATGTGACTCATAATAATTTGCAAATTAGGGCAGCTGTTTTTAATACCATGGTACCTCTTCTTTCTGGCTTTCTTTCCCTCTGTTTCACTCATTCTTACTTTGGATCTCCATTTTTGCTCCTGTACTCCCGCATGCAAAATGTGTGTCTGCATGTGTGTGAGAATGTTCATTAATATGACTGCAGTCCGCAGGGGTGCGATGAGAAGAGAGACGCCCCCCAAACAAATCAAAGCCTTATCTCTTATCTGGCCCAGCCAATCACATGCAAAGCTTATCACTTACATCAACAGAATGCTTAGAGTGAGAGAGGGGTTGGGGTGAATGATGAATAAAGGAGATATATTGAGATATGAGGAGGGGGCGAGAGAAAAGACAAAAAGTGGGAAGATGAAGAACAAGGAAAACTAAGATAAAGAAGAGAGACAATGGAAGGAGGATCAGAGAGAAGAGGAATGAGAAAAGAGGGTTTTGCTGGACAAAAATAGACCAAGTCAAATGAGAAAACTAACAAACCGTATCGAGCACTAGCAGAAGTGTGTGCGAGTGTGTGTTAGTGTGGTTCAGTGCTGCCATTATTAGGTGATGTAAAGAGCTAATGCGGTGTTAAATAAAAGCAGCACTTGCTTCATTATTCATGGTGTCTGGGGTCACAGCCGCGCGCCTGTGTGTGTGCGCGCGCCTGTGTGTGTGCGCGCGCCTGTGTGTGTGCGCGCGCCTGTGTGTGTGCGCGCGCCTGTGTGTGTGCGTGTGTGTGTGTGTGTGTGTGTGTGTGTGTGTGTGTGTGTGTGTGTGTGCACGCGTGCGTGCATCTCGATATAGATGTATGACATTTCCACTGCAGGCAAACGGTGCCCCTTCAGTGCTTTTAACGTTGTAAGTTACCCGCCATGGAAACCCAAAAAG
>OMNM01003175.1:12896-26482 GCA_900302745.1 Parablennius parvicornis | reverse complement strand
GGGGAAAAAAAAAAAGAAAAAAAAAAAAAAAAAAAAACCTCGACAATACTTGATTTCCTCTCCTTGAATTACGCAAAGTAATAAAAATAAATGAGTGAGGTCTCGGCGGCGCCCTCGACGACCTGCTGAGTGGAGAAAGTGGATTCTGACACGGCTGTAAAATCTGCTAAATTGTGATATCTGATCGAGTGTGTGTGTATGTGTGTGTGTGTGTGTGTGTGTGTGTTCTACATCTACGCGTGTGTGTACACGTTTTGTATGTGCATTAGTGTGTGCGTGTGTACATTTGTGTGTGTGTATGTGTTTTACATGTCTTTGTGTTTACATTTTATGAGTATGTGCGTGTGTTTTACATCTGTGCGTGTATCTACATTTTGTATGTGCGTGCGTGTGTGTGCGTGTACATTTTGTATGTGCGTGCGTGTGTGTGCGTGTACATTTGGTGTGTTTTACATCATTGTGTGTTTACATTTACATGTGTGTGTGTGTTTTACATTTATGTGTGTGTCTGCATGTTTTACATCTGTGTGTTAATTTTGTGATTGTGTGTGTGTGTGTGTGTGTGTGTGTGTGTGTGTGTGTGTGTGTGTTGGTGATATACAATACAAAACTTTCCTTAAAAAGTGTTTTCTCTTTCTCAATGCGTATCAACGTCTCCTCGCCCGAATTCTGTCGTTAAAGAATCTACTTATTACCGGTACTTTACTTATACTTTATTTTACTCTTCCTGCTACTTCAGTGATACTTTTTCTTTGTTTTATCTTTTACTTTTTATACTTTTTTCCACCTTTTTTCACTTGAAAACGTCGTATAAATGAGGCCTCACGTTCAAATAGGGGCAATTTTAGCGTCACCACATTAATCTCACAATACTCACATGGACATATTTTGCTCCCGACGAACACAAATCTATCTTTTGATATATAGTTTGGAAAAATAAGCCTTTATTTGGTTACCGTGAAAGTACAGGAGCTTCGTTTGTTCTCTGAACTGACGCGTCGCTGAGCAGCATGTCGGGGTTAAGGAGCTTGTTCAGGAAGCCACAGTGGTGACCTGAGACGTTTGACCCCCGACCTCGCGCGCACACACACATACACACACACACACTTCTTAACAATCACAGAACTCTGATGAACGTGAGAAGTTTGATCTAGTTGTGTGTTTTTAAAGGGTTTGACCTTACCGGAACATGTAAGTACATTAATCACCTGTTGAAACAATAAAACAAAAACAAAAAAAAACCCAACAACACTCCATTGCAGGTTTAGATAAGTGAAATGTTCCCGTCTTTATTTCCCTCATGAAGCGGCTACTTGTTTTCTATTTAAAGTTCATCGCCTCAGGAGTTTCTCACTCATTGTTTCTGTTCTAACGCCACTTCCTGGCACTTCCCGATCCCACACAGAGACCCCCTGATAACGGGTTCGGACAACATTAAGGACGTGAGGGCCCGACCGAGCTTCGTACCTCCAGCTCATTAAGGTCAATAAAGGAAGACGAGAGCCACACGACACCGGCTCATAAATCTGCCTCTCCTTGGTTTAAAGTCATCCGGGAGCTCTGCTGATGCCAAATGTCACTCCACACGTTGTAATAGTCCCTCTGTACTTCGTTTTTCGGTATATAGAAACAGGTTTTTATGCAAGTTATTGTTTAAAATAGACAAAACTGACCATAATTTGTGAAATCTCACCATCGTACCAACACTTTTCGTGGATTTATTGAGTCTTGAGGTCAAATAACTGAATATACACGACATTAAAAGTGACACTATTGGAAAATCTTAGCTGGGGAACTTTTTTCATCCTCGACAAGTTTGTTTCTGAAAAATAACAAAGATTGTTAGGGAAAGATGAAGTGATTTTTTTTAAATAAATTTATGTATTTATATATTTATGTATTTATTTATTCAATTAATTAATAAATTGTTTTATTTCAGGCAAACACATTTCACAGTGGGGAGACAGTCGTCACATGGTTCCTGATGTGTCATATCGACATGTATTTGACATAAATAGAAAGAAGGAAAGCTCCAATTTTACCTGAAAGGGAGTGGGAAGAAGAAAACTTAATCCCGCCCCCATTTTTAATTAATATTTACACAATGAGTCACTTGTACATCTTCCATTTTTCTGCAACTATGGACTCAAAACTGATTTGGCAATCATCCATACACACTATTAAATAAATCATATAGCATTAAAATAAATAAAACATACCAGCAACGGTGATCAACCTTTAAATTTAAACTTTTCTTTGTTGTGGCGCAGAGTCTGTGGGATGAAAATGTCAATATATTTTTGCAGAAACCAAACATTTACTGCTGAAAATGACTACAATCACAACATGAAGCCAATTTTAAAGAAACCATCTGGTACAAAATACAGTGAAATGTCCAAAAAGTTGCATTATGGGTGTTTTTACAAACCCACCATGACAGCATGACTTTGAGGCTAATGCTAGTTTACAATCTTTCATGGCAGCATCGCTGACATCTCAGCTCGAGTGCTAGCGTTGTGTCGCTATTCTTCAGACATGTACTTTTAAAAAAATCTATATTTTCTTGAATCTTTCACTATTTGCTTGGTTTGGCCGGATTGGAGCCTCTTACGGGCCGGTTTCGGTCCGCAAGCTTTTTGTTTGCCACCCCTGCATTGTAGCATTTATGGTATTAATCATCTGGCTGTTTCTCCTCATCACGACGCATTGCAACATTATGAAAGACTAGTTGTTGTACTTTGGTCTTAATTTTCAAAGCAGAGGTCAGAATAGAAGCGGCACGGCGCCCTTTGGGAGAGTCTGTAATACTATAGGAACATGAATCACAAAGGTTAGGTCTATAAATATCCGTTGCCTCAGAAAATTCCACCTGGCTGGCGGGCAGTCTGAGCCGCGAGGTGTGTTTGCCTCCAGGTATCAGCTTCCGCCCGCCGGCGTCCGGCCGCTGCTATCGGAGGCAGCATCACGTCGGAGGCTATGGAAATGAGTGACGTGGTATTTACTGTCGCGGCGCTTCGCTGCGCTGCAGAGCGCCCAGCCGCGGGCTGCAGATACAAATCTCATTACAATGCAACAGCCATATGAGCTTCCTCATAACGCCGCTGGCCTGCGACAGGAGGAAACTCTGCATGAATGCGTGCATAACCCACGCCCATGGAGTTCTGGACGGAGGGGAACTGAACCGGCCGGCAGGAGAAGCGTCTGGAACGTGTGAAAAGCCGGCGAGGGCTCGTTTTATGTAGTCGAGCAGAGAAAAGTAAACTGTTGGGAGTCTGAATTATTAGTGACCAGTGTTGCCACAGTTACCTTCAAAAAGAAAGCTGATTACTAGTTACTCATGCAAAAAGTAACTTCCTTACATTACTGATTACTTGTTTTTTTTTTTTTTTAAAATAGCTAACTTAGATTACAAGTGACCTTTTAGTTTACTTTCAGCAGCTGTCGACAACATAAAAATTACAACTGGTTTTGCTAAAAACTCTGAAAAAAAGGGGCGGGGCTTCCTGCCAATATATCTTAAAAAAAAATTGGAAATAAAAATAGTCTAACATCTCTGCAGTTGTGTCATTGTTGCAATGATATGGTTTTTGTAACGATGTTTGTTAGTTTCTGTTCTTTTGTGTCACCAGTAGAGCGAGCTGGTCTGTGATTGGCTGAGAGTAGAGAAGGGGGCGGGTCAGGTGAGCGTGCAGACACTGCTTGTGTATGTGTGTCCGGAGAATGGATCAGCGGCCCGGTTCTGTTTAATAATAAAGCGGCTGCTGGACGCTACAACAGTAACGCTCAGTGACTTTGAGAAGTAACTTCAATCTGATTACTGGTTTTGAAATAGTAACGCGTTACATTAGATTACTCGTCACTGAAAAAAGTGGTCATAATTAATTAGTAACACCGGCATCACTGTCAGTGATGGGCCTCTTCTTTTTAGCTTTCACAATAGTAGTTATATAAATCGATAAATGGGAAAATTTCTAAAAATGTCACCAAAAAGGCAACTTTTAAAAAAAATTTTGACAACGATTTGAGTCCATCTCCGTGGAAACGCGCAAAAAAAGTAACTTTCGGGAAACACCAAGGCTGAAATGCGTTTTGCTGCTAGTTTTCATCTGCACCACGGCTGTAGTGAACAGTTGTTCTGCACATGCTCAGTAGAGACACGGATTGTGGGAGAATTGTGCTTAAAATCCGCGGTCGCGGTTCAAATCAGTCAGGCTTTGCTCACGATTCTGGAGTTCTAGGACGGCCGAGGTATCGATCGTAAGCCCACAGTACCATCGTACTGTTTCTGACATTCAGGGGGATCGTATGGCTCAAACACTAAGGAGAAATCTTTTCAAAAATGTTGCCATGTCAACGTGAAACTTTCCTGAAACTAAAACATAAAATCCACTTTTTCACTTGAAATGTAATTTTTGTGTAGATTTGTTGGGTTTCTCTATTAAATGACTGTGTTGTATATGGTGCTTTATAAATAAAGTTGAATATAATTGAATTGAATTGAAATTTCAGTGCTCTGCTGCAGATGACTCAGCAGTTTGTGGCTTGGCTGGTAGAGCGGGACGTCTACTATTTCTGAGGTTGGCGATTCGATCGGTCATCTCACTTTTTCTGTGCCCTAAAAGTCAAAACACTGAATCAAAAATTCCTCTCAAGTAGAAACTGTATAGGTAAAGTCTGTTAACAAGACCATTTTGTTTTAGTACGTCTTTCTATAGCACTCAAACCATCTGCCTGAAGAAACACGATGACTCAGCGATCGTAAGATCTACCAAACGAGAGAAAAGTACCGTATTTTCCGCAATATTGGGCACGACAGAATATAAGCTGCACCCGCAACTGTAACACACTGTAACAGGGAACACAGAGATTGTTCATATTTTCATCAATTCCCCGCAAATCTGTCTTTCATAGTGCCGTCCTCCACATGGCGCTGAGTATCTCTATTGATCAAGTACTTTATGGGTCATTTGCTGATAGTGATTCTGAGGAGGAAGATTTCACCTGAACGCATCACTCACAGCCGTCAGCTGCTGGAGTCCCGGACCACGGAGAGAAGCACAAGACGAGGTCACCAAGAGCAGAAATTTCACTTTTGGGACACGCTTTGGAGCGGCAGAGGCTGAAAACAGCTTGTATCTACATGAGGAGGTAGAATCTGGCGGCATGAAGCCCGTCAACCCGTACAGATTCATAAATTAGCGGCATCGCTGTATGAGCTGCAGGGCTTCAAAGCGTATGGAAAAAAGCTGCGGCCGATAGTCCGGAAGTTACGGTAATCATCATCTGCTGTGTCCGATTCAACCTCGTACGGCCGCGTTGGTTTTTCCCACTGATTAGACGATAGCTGTCAGCCGACAATGAGGCCTTTCAGGCTGCGACGGGGAGCCGGCGTCTGATTTACATGGACGGAGGGAACTGAGACTCTTTGTAGTTCGTGGTGTACACGCAGGGCAGCATGTTTCGGGGGACGCAGCTTTAAAAGTCGGATGGTCCTGATGTAGAAGCGCGGGGCGCCGAGGGTGGGCGGAGGGTGCAGACCTCAACAAAAGAACGCTTGATTTGTGACTTTTTGGGACTCTGGTTGCGGGGACACTGCGAGGCTTGTGCTTTCTGACTCGGAGAAAGCGAGAAGAATACGTTCAGAGAGAGAAATGTATCGGACGTACGTCACGAAAGCCGTCGCTCGTCGTCACGCGTCGCTTTCACAATGAGTTCTTTAAAAGTGTTAGAAAGCATCGCGTAGTCTCGTTCTAAGATGCAGCAGCAGCAGCAGCAATTCTTACGTTTCCACAAGACGTAAGGGAGAAACAGACGCCGGGAGCAGAGAGAGAGAGAAGCTCCAGTCAGCGATTAACTTTTCCTGGATCGTACTTCGCACTTCGTCTGGACTCCACAGATCCTCTTTTACCCTCCAGTTACGTTTTGTGGGATGAATAACATCCTGACATTCAAAGCCACACAAACAAACAAACAAACAATAAAAGAAACCAATGACGTCCTGAACGATTGTGTTTTACTGGAAGTGCAGCTGAAAAAGAAAATGATCTGGAAGTGTGAAACAGAAAAGTTGATGATGTAATAAGACTTATCTCTCTTAATTAGGACTCTTTGGATCAGTGGTGTCAAACATGTTTTCGTTCAGCCGCCACAAACAGTCCAATTCCATCTGGAGTGGCCTTAATAACCTTCACATTTACACTTCAAAGTTTCTCTTTGTTGTAATGCGGAGTAAACCTGATGAAATTATCTAGATTTTCACAAAACCAGACAATTAGTACTGAGTTAGTGAAATGTCGGTCTGTGCTAAAGTGTTGGATTTCATTTACCAAAGGTCAAAGGTCACGACTAATCTCCGATTTCATCAAAACACCAACCAGAAAGTCCAGACTGTCACGTCTGAAAGACGAGGCCCGGGGGCCAAAACCGACGCTCCCATTGGGCCAAACTAACAAGCAAATGGTAAAAAAATTAATAAAAGAACACGTTGACTTTTTTTTAACACATTTGTTAAATTTCGCGGAGACACTGAGACGTCTAAAACTATGAGTTAGAGATTAATTCACTGTATTTTTCACCAGAAGGTTTCATTTAAATTGGCTTTATGTTGAGATTGTTGTAATTTCCGTCGGTAGCAGTTATAAATCCAGACATTTTCATCACGTACACTCTTCAACACAACAAAGAAATACTTTAAAATTTAAATCTGAAGGCTAATATAGCACGATTCTACCCGTCCAGTTCACTCAAGATCAAATTGGACTGAAATAAAATGTGTTTTGACGCTCCAGATCTAAACTTTTAGGTTAATTTAATAACAATCTGAAGAGAAAAGTGAAATAAATCTGCATTCTATTATTTTTTTACCACAATAAATATCCCAGACGATCACTCGAAATGCGCACAAACGCAGAAAAACACAGTGAAAACATGGTGTGACGCAGAGATGTGTAACCTGCGGTATATTGAAAGCAGCTGTGCCGCATCACATTTGCATGAGTGCGACTTGTGTACTGTTCATAGAAGACGACAGGGACGGGCCACTGCGCCTTTCACTTCCTCAAAATTGAAATTAATCTAAACTTGCCACGTTAAAAAAAAAAAAAAAAAAAAAAGAACATTCAGCCGAGAAACAATGAATGACTGTATTTACAAAATGAAATAGAAAAGAGAATTTGACTATTCTTTTTCCATTTGAGAGCTTTGGCGTTGAACCCGTGGCGTCCAAAACAGATATGGCACCAGACACGACGTGACATGTGACACGAGGAAATGAGAAGATCGAGCACGGACAGGTTGTAAATAGGATGTCAGAGGATGCTGAAGTTCTGGTCAATCAAGTAGTTTAACAACCTCTTTTTTTAATTCTTTTTTTCATTTTTTTCTGCACATGAACAAGAACAGTGTTTCCTCCAGAGTGTCACGACTCCATATTCTCCTGGGACTTGGTACTTTTATTTTGACAGTCACCGTAGTAACAATCCAACTTGGTGGTCTGTCCTTATAAATGTCCTCCTATTGATAATGTTTATAGTGTACTATGATCCGCGTGCGTGTGTGCGTGTGGTTTCAACAACAAACAACAGCACCAACTCGTAGCCTGCCACCCTAACGACATTGTTTTGAGCGTTTCTACCTTCACTATGCACTCAGAAACTTTTCTGAAACTAAAACGATGCCTTTTCACCGTCGGTCTGAGAAAAGAAAAGCTCAACCCGTGGAGCCGGCGGACGACGTGGACGATGTTTGACGAGGCGTGGGGAGAGTTTCTATAAATGCAATCGCTTCACGGTTACTCTGGCTCGCTGTTATATTGTAAAGTAAACAAAAACAGACGCACACAAGGGCTCCACGTGAAAGACGAGAGGGAGCAGAAGCAGCACCTGATTGTGAAAACGGTAACCTCAGATTACAAAAGTTTGTTTTGTTTATTTGACGAACCAAATTTAAAATTTTACCTAATTTAATGAAATTTATAATAATTTATATATGTTTTTTTCAAAAAGCTCCCTCCTTATTTGTTGTATTAAAAGACGTTTCAGTTCATGGTGCACATCATTTCATCCTGAGTGACCGTTAAACTCGTGTCATCAAAACTTTTAGATTAAAACTGAAGAGTTTTTCTTTGTCGTGGTGCATATCAGAGTACATATGATGAAAATGTCACAAAACCAAACAATTACTACTCAAAATTACTACATTTTCAACATAAAGCCAATTTCAATTAAACTTTTTGTTGCAAAATACAGTGAAATGTTCAAAATCTTCTCCTCCAGCTGTTGTATTATGATTGTTTTTGTTTGAAATTTTGACAATTTGCCAGTTGGTTTTTCCCGATTGGAGGTATTTTTTGCCCCGCGGGCCTCACGTTTGACACCCCGGTACTTAAATTAAAACTCTATGATGCAGTAACTCATATATTGTCTTTTAATTCTGTACGTCCACGTCGCTCTGAGCCCGTCGTGAAGGCCGCTGTGTGACGGGGACACTGAGCTGCACCTCATTCCATTCCTGACCCCTTTGTGTTGGCCACACACATCCTCACATACCATTCTCAACCTCTCTCACCCTGCCTCTCTCTCTCTCTCTCTCTCTCTCTCTCTCTCTCTCTCTCTCTCTCTCTCTCTCTCTCTCCCCGCCTTTCCCTTTTCTTCTCCCTCTGCTCAAGGTGTATCCAAGGGTTCATCTCCAGGCCAGCACTGTTGACACACATAACTTATTGCACGTGGCTGACACCCATGTCTTTCAGTGACTTCAGAGCTAAGCTAACTTGAATGGAGATCTTCACTGCTAATGCTTGAAATTATTTCTTTGAAAGATTTTCAGGAGCTGCAAGCTTGGATAAATATCACAAAGTAACTTTTTTTTTTTTAACCTGCTGCATGCTAAAAAAAAAAAAAAAAAAATTTTAATCCTGCATCGACCACACAGAACTGGGTTGATTCTAGCTACGTCGTGACCATCTGCACTGAATTGTGGTGAGACTGAGGTATTCATATTGTCCCTGAAGCATGGGAGATTGCATGTTCCAATGAGAGCTTTTTATTTCTAATGCACACCTATGCATGTAATGCATGCCTGGGTCATAAATGAGAGGACCATAGTGCAGGTATTAGTAAAAAGCCACATCTGAGCAGCAGCACAGAGAGGCAGGTGGCAGACAGTAGCATGCTCAGAAAGAGGGCTGAATAGATACCACAGCCAGAAAAGATCACAGACGCACAAGGAAGCCTTTTTATTGTACGCATTGTGCCTTTGAGATGACAAAAAAAAGGGCTCGGAGGCTCGACATTATGAAGACAGAAAACATAGTGGATGAACCTTTCAACTGGTGTTAATCCAAACAAGATGGATTGAAAGTTAAAACGCAATCTGTTCTTTTGTGAAAGAAATGATTTGCTTTTCTTCAGGTCACATTGAGGATGAACACAGATTTTGTACCTAATTCATTTTCTTGCATGCTAAAATAAGCCCTCATGTTGTTATTAGTGGAACTCTCTCAGTAATGAACTTCAATGCAATAGCTCACCGTTAACTTTCCAAAAAGCTGTAAAATAAAAAAATAACTAAGTTTTACTGTTCAGACTGATGATGAGGAAAAAGGAATATCATTAAATATGATATTGTTATGTTATGTTTATGAAATCTTTCTTCCTTTTCGGGTTGCTTTAGTTGTTTTGGGTTTTTGTTTGTAAGTTGCACATATTCCAAGTTATTCCATAGAACTATAAATACGCCTCTGGCTTCAGCCTTTCTCTCATCACAGTCATGAAGAACAGTATTTGTTGGTGTTCATATTTTCTGTGTTGGACTACAATCAAATATAAACCATTCATTCATTAGCCTTTAAAAAGCTTGTTCAATGTTAATACTGCACCTTTATTTAATGTGATGGGTAACAGTCCAAATCTCTTTAACATTTACAGATCTACATTTGATTCATCTACCTTTTTGAAAGTGAGAGCTTCTTCAAGAATACCGAATGAGATGAAGAGGTACTTGTTATTTACTTGCTGAATAAATAGTTCCAGAGCACGTTTGTACTGCCCTCTATTTTCAGATGCTGCCCCAAATGCTATGCTCACAAGGTAGTAGAGGGCTTTAAGACATTTGCAGACTACTCCTGATTCAAGGCCTCATATTATATTAGATTTACTCTCAAACACATTTTTTCAAGACAACTTTTCTAAATGGTACACCCTGCCATTTCCTCTAGTCTTTCATTTGTTTCTCTTTGTTTTGAGTAAGAAACCTAGATGTTGCTGTTCCTGTGAAACGTCCTTCAGTTCTTCTGGGGAGTACTGGACACAGCTAAGTAGTAGGAGAATTTTAATGGGATATCTATGGCCGCGCGCTCTCGCCTCACAGCGAGTATGACCCAGGGCCTTTCTGTGCGAAGTTTGCATGTTCTCATGTGGGTTTCTTCCGGGTACACCGGTTTCCTCCTCTCGATGTGTGTGTGGTTGTTTGTGTCTATACGTGTTTGTCCTGTGACAGACTGGCGAAGTGCTCCAGTGCCCCGCGACTCTGAACTGGATAAGCGGGATAGAAAATGGATGGACCACCAAGTACCTCAACTGGCAGCTCTCAAAGCAGATGAAGAGTGGCTCTACTTTGAGCCTCTCCGCGATGGTCAAACTTGTCACTATCATGACACACGAAGACTCTCAGCTTGCAAGACAACCCATTTGAGCTGCTTGTATCCATGATCTCACTGTTTTTGTAACAACCCAAAGTTCATGACCGGTTCATGAGGGTGCAAAAAAGTCAGCCAATATATTAGTCAATTGAAGAAAAAGCATTCCGGTAGCACAGGGGTGGGCGATAATGATAACGATAATTCCTGCTCTGCATCAGTTAGATTGATGGATTCTGCATTATTCTTGCTTGAAGCAATAAGTTTCATACTGAGCATGTATTTCTTGACTTTAGTTGCAAGATACTAAGATGCGCACCTCCTGTTAAAAACTGACATTGTTGTTGGGTAAATCGATAGCTATTTATTCCAAAACAGTCAATACAGGCAGCACGGCAACTGGCGAACGTAGACGCACTGATAAAACTAAAGTTGTTGTGTGGCATAGATCACGTTCACTCATTTTGCTCACAGTTTGCCGTGCCCTGCGCGCCGTACGATGCCTCAATCTGCTGTATCACTGTGTGCTGGATCATATTTGGAACATGCACTCATTGCTGACAGAGAACTGCAAGCACATCATTTTATCATTCTTACACAGACAAAAAAACAAATGTGAAGAAAAAAAACAAAAAACAAACCTTATGACTGAATTTGCTTTTTGGAGGCACTACAACGGGTTCATTCATGAAGGCTTCCAGGGCGTGGAGCATAAAGGGAGGCCAACCACATCAAACACTTGATTTATTGACAATGTGATGCCGGAGGGGGTGCGACATCAATTGTTACTGTGAAAATTTGCAGTCTTTCCTGTAGTCTACCTAAACCTTCATCCCACGCAACGTTACTACAAATGTATTCCAGTTTGGAGTGCAACACTAACGAATAATCCACCACTCCCTTTGTCACGACAAAGCATTTCTCTCTGTAACGGTAGGAATGTGAAAAAAGGACAAAGCCTGTCTGCACTGTAACGATGGGGGTCAAAGAATATCTCTGAACGAACTCAAACCTCACAAGACAGAGTGAGAGTAAACGTTCCCATGACTGAGAAGTCTTTGAAGACATTTGAGACAAAAGTGTGAGAAAATTGAGGCTGTTGTATATTTCCCATACGTGTCAGTGTGATGAAATAAAATGCCTGAAGCACACATGTAAAATCTGCTGCTGAACTTAAAGGAACTGTATTTATCTTTTAGAACCGGAGGGGAGACGTCCTTTGCAGGAAAGCACCTAATTGATAGGGTGGCTCAGACAATAGCGGGTGCCATCCGGTCACATTCTTCACATGCCAGTCAGTCTGTCAGTGACCCTGAAACGGAGCCCACTTTCTCAATTAGGGTCATTAGAGTGAGCCACTAAGTGCCACAGTCACACATGGCTGCAAACCAGGCCCACTTTGGCACAGAGGAAAGACCCCGAGCACATCAGCACAAAAAAGGGGCCACGTCAGTGTTTTCACCTGAGAACTTCATCAAGCCACTTGGGCAGTTTTCTCAATAAAAATGTGACTTTGTCACTCTAGAGCACAGAGTTTTGTGCCATGCAGTAAAAAGCTGTATATCTGGTAAGCTGCTTTAACGATCATGTGCAGGAAACAGTCAGTTACAATGTGAATGAAATAATTGGTGGCAGTTTGAAAGCAGCTATCCACTGGGTTAAAGGCACCAGACTGACAGTTGTGGCAGTTGCTGCGTGTCTTAGTAATGTCGAGGACAGTAGACCACAGGATTCATTCTGGTGTGCCGTGTTTTTAATGGACATGAAGCAGAGAAACACCTCCTAACCACTGATCGTTGTCGGCCCATCTGTATAAGCTTGTCAGTCTATTATCACTCTGACTCATATGGAAATAGATATTGATTCCGTGAATGATATTTTCCTATTCATCACAATAGTCACCCCAAAGAAGGACCCATTTCAAATCCGGTAATTGAAAAGAAAAGGGCAGAATTTGAATCTGCGGTCACATCTTTCTTTTTTGTCCCCGGAAATGATTGTGACGTTAACGTATATATAGCAGATGTTGTTGCTTATTTGACTGCTTATTTGGTTAAACGTTTTAAATGTTGTTCCAAAACATCCGTTTATGGATATGAGGGAAACGAAGCTGACGGGGCCAGCATCGTCAGATGAGACCGGCTGTTGAGAGGACAGCTGGGACGCTTTGTGTTTGGCCTCCCGACATCGACAGGAAGCTCGTGCTATGAAACCATCAAACATGGAGTACAGCACCATGTTAAGGGCAACGCTGCAGCATCCTCATATGTGATGCTGTGAGTGCAATGATAATGCTATTGTTGCTCCAAACGTTTTGGCTCCTTTTTTTGACTCAGCTTGAATTATCCATGCAGATTTAATGTCAGATCTGTTTGTTTTTAACGTGACAGCATTTAAAGCACTTTTCCTTGAAGTATATACGGCGCGCTTTAGGTTTTTATCTCAGTAGTTGTAAGGATTTAGGATACACGCTTTGTTTCTCCCAGCTCTGATTTGCAGTGAACACGGATGGTGCACCTGCAATCACTCCAACCATTAACAGGCACTGTGTTTTTTATCTCGAGATAAGGCACGCTGAGAGATTTGGAAGGTGGTAGAACGTTAAAATAATCAGTCATCAACTTTCACATTCAAGAAACAATAAAGCGAGATGACTGCATGAGAAAACAGTCGAGGGAGAAAGGGAGAGAGAGAGATTAGCGCGAAAGCTGTTGCCAGGCTTGCCGGTGAAAAGGAGCCTCGCTGCTGTGCAGCTGGGAGCTGTGCAGACTCATCAGGTGAGCGAGTTGAGTCAGACAGCAAGGTGCTGAAAGGTGCTAAAGCCCATGCAGAAAAGATGGCACCTCCCTCTGTGCTGTACAAACATATAAGTGTTTCTTAATACTACAAGTGTCAAGAAAGAAATGAAGTCGATTGCCCTTGATCTGTGATAAAAATTGAGAAGCAGATCGGG
>OMNM01003173.1:22936-43323 GCA_900302745.1 Parablennius parvicornis | reverse complement strand
CGTGCGCGTGTGTCAAATCCGGGGAGGGATTTAACTGCCGCCCCCCCTCCTCCACTAGAGGCATTCAGGAACCAGGGTAAAATCGAAGATCTCAGTTTCAGCATCGATGAGACCTTCCTCACAACGCTTGAACCACATTTCCCTCCTGTGTGGTTTGTTTTATGGCAAATTTGTAATTGAATGGACATCGATTTAGGGTGCTGATGTCCACAGTAATTAAAAAGCAGAAATTATCCTCTCTAAAGTACATAATTTTAATTTAAGTGAGAGTTTTTGTAATTCTGCAGGCCCCCCCCAAAAAACAAAACAAGTCCCACACCAGTATGAATTATAAAACTGTGTATATTTATAAATTAAGCAATAGCTATTTTTTAATCATCCTTATCCCACTTATTTTTTTTTTTTATCATGAGTTCTCCTTAAAGTGTATCAGACGAAACTATGTTGGGAAAAGGGATTGACCTTGAGTTGCAGAGATGCTGTACCTTGTTGTCCTACAAACTGTGATGACTGTTACCTTTCCATCGTTATTATTTCCATGAACTTCTGTTTAATTAGGATGTGCATCTTCATCATCACGAACCACCTCTTTTCACCTAACAACATGAAAGTTGACAATAATATAACCTTTTTTTCTGAATTTATTTAACATGTGAAGTTTTCATGACCTGAAATGTACAAAATTGCTTTTATGACCCTGTATATGTGTGTGCTTGAAATCTATTTGTTTGATCACTTAAAATGTTGTTGACAAAATATCTTAGTGTTATGTATGAACTGTTGTATGCTCAACTATGTATAAAAGACTCGACATTACTACTTAAAATTACGACAAACGAAAACAACGTGGTCGCATGTGGTCAAATAGTACACATAAGTGTCAGAAAACAACCACATTCATGTTGACTGTGATGAGGGAAAACATTCATGCAGTGACAAATCAATAAAAGTTTGGTTATTTCCTTTGTAGCTTTCGCAAGTTAGTGATTTATTTGACCATAAAAGCAGCAGTTTGTCATTAATACAGCTCCATGCTAAGAAAGTCAATGCAGGAGTGCATTTTCCCATGCACCGTGAAAGCATCATAACAATCACTTTCATTGCAAGGCATTTAAACTAGAAAATCCAAAAGAAAGGAAAGAAATCCTCATAAACTGCTTGTTTACTCTTTCTGTCAGTTTATTGTCAAGTTCAATCAGATGTCATTCAGCTTCCACGTGTTGTCCTTTATCCGTAACCACTCGCTATCTGCGTGTCCCTTTTCTTCCAGACGTGCACGAGGAGCATAAACATCCGCACGTGGGCACATTCGTGACGCAAACACGTAAAGGACGTGCTCATGGCCGGATGCTTTATGGCAAGTCGACAAGGACAAAAAGTTACTGGACATAAACAAAACTCTTCATGGAGATCATCATCATCATCATCATCATCATCGTCATCATCGTCATCATCATCCAGCTTCTTCTATACAGCTTAATCTTGCTCAGTTATAATAGTAATTATATTCTTATTATATTTTTATTTATTATTATTATTATTATTATTATTATTATTATTATTATTATTATTATTATTATTATTATTACTAAAGATATAGACATAAAGATGCATCGACAAATATATTACACCATGTTTACCCAGTGACAAGAAAATATAGTAATATTTATGATAAGCTTTAATTTTCTTGAACATCAGTGAAGACAGATGGCTTATTGTGCTATTCATTTTAAAAACATCTGCACAAACATGAATGTGTTGGAGACTTTTCGAAGACGACACCTAGTGGTGAATCTACTGTAATCTTGTTGAAAGTAGTCACAAATCTGGTTCAGTGGATGAAGGTCAGCCATTCCATTTTATAAAAACTGTGCCAGTAGACTAAAGACCACATCCTACTATTTCCACTTCACTGAGTGGCCACAATAGCTCAGCTGAATAAAAACAGGAAATCCAAGCTCCCTGTGGACTTCCAGGGTTAAGAGCAGTCGCACACATACAGCCGGGATTCACTGATTGTTTAACTGTATGGAAGCAGATGAGAATTTTTGTCAAACTGACGCATAATTCATATTTAATGTGCCATTGTACTTGATATTCGCTCTGATTAAAGTGCAAATCTGTCTTGAACGGACCAGTTTTAGTTATGTTTATGACATATTCTACCTTAGTTACATTGCTAAATCTTTTGGAAAGTAATCAAAAAATAAAAATCAAATCTTACATTTCTTGAATTTACAAGCTCATGAGTCTTTGCTTTTAAATTTATGGCCTTTGGAAAAATTGGAATGAAAATAGCTTTTAAAAGTCATCTGCATGAATATTGCTGGGATTTCAAGTGATGATTCAATGATTTGCCAAGGTTTTCATACCCGTTGACCTTTTTCCACATTTTGTCCCATTACAACCACAAACATAAATGTGTTTTATTGGGATTTTATGTGATACACTAGCACAATGTGCTGCATGAATGTGAAGTAGAAAGAAAAACATTTGGAGGAAGGAGCTCTGGTCAGACAAGATTTTCGATGAAATACAAAACACTGTGTGGTGGAAAACCAGCGCTGCCCCGAGGACACTGAAACATGGTCGTGGCAGAATCATATTAATGGGATGCTTTCCTTCAGGGGGGACAGGGAGGCTGCTCAGAGTTGATGCAATAATGGACGGAGTCAAACACAGGACAAACTTGGAGTAGAACCTGTTAAGAGACTGTAAAAGTAAAAATCTAAAACTGTAAAAATTACTGTTAACATAAATTCTCCATCCTATCTGACTGAGCTTTAACTATTTTGCAAAGAAAAATTGACATAATAAAAAAGCCAAAGGTGGCATTACAAAGTATTGACTCAGAGGACATGAAGAATTTTTGCAAGCCACACTTCTCAGGTTTTTACTTGTAAAAAAAAAAAAGAAAGAAAAAGAAAGGAAGAAAGCTAATGATGTATCTTTTTCCTTGTACTTCAAACGGTCAAGGGGCAAAAACACTGTTGCACAAAACTAAAAACCATATATGTCCTGCATAATAACGACAGGGAATTAGGGAACACATTTTTTGTAATCTCTTATAACTTTTTCATAATGTGCTTCAAAACATATTTGCTGATTTTGTGTTGACTATGACTTTCCACTAGATGGAAGCAGTGCTTTATGTTACATCGTTCTACCCTCCATTACACAAATAACAGAAAAGAAAGTCGAAATTAAACGTCTTGGGACAAATTGTATATTTATCATCAACAAACTTGAATATATGTGGCAGAAATTTAATTTACGTTCTCCATCCTATGACAGACTAGGTCTTTAATTATCTATCAAGCAAAATTTGAGGGATTTTCTTCTCCACTCTCTTGGTTTATTGAAGTGAGACATGCATTTGGGTAGATTTTTCACATGTCCTCACACACACTTTAGAGTAATTATTCCATGCATTTCCCAAAACCCAATTTCCTAATCTTTATTGATGGCTGTTGATTTATTAGATCATAAAAGCTTATTGCTTAGATGTTTTTCATGTTATTTATAGCACGTGCAACTGTTGCCATACTTGTGTCATATGAAGCAGAATAATGAAAAAACACCTGTTTTAATTCAGTTTCTCCCTGCATTATCTTTTTAACACATAAAATAATAATCTCTCTCTTCCCCATGACATCTTTTGACACTGCAGCTCCAAAGTGACTTTTTGAAGTCTGTTAAGACTTTTACACAGAAGGCGTCTCAAAAAGTACAAAAACACACAATTGGTACACTTGCATGCTCATTTTATTTATTTTTGACACAAACATACACAACATCAGGCACTTTTGGAGTGTTTAAGGCATTAGGTGGAGCTTTGGAGTAAATGTAACTCACTGAAGCAGGCTGCAGGTTTAAGCTAGAAAGGGCCAATTCAAAAAAGTTAGTAGGATTCCAGCTTTCCAATGGAAGCGAAAATTGCCCTTGAGACAGAAAGACCTTTAGCTTTTTTTGGTACGTAAACTTGAGAAGGAATGTCAGCGGAAGGGAGGCTCAGTTGCAGTGGTCGGCCTTCTCGAAGAGAACCTTCAGCTGCTCCTGGGTGGTGGCCTCCTTCTGCTGCATCAGGTAAGCATGACCTTTAGTCACCCCCCAGCTGTCAGGGGTGGACATCGAAGGGCAGTAGGGGCGGCCGGAGGCAGGTTTCAGCTTCTCCCAGTAGTCACGACGAGCCCTGCAGAGAGGAGCAACTTTAGCTTTTCCTCAAAAAACAAACAAACACACATTTGGAGAATGTACAAGACAAAATGCCAAAAGGTTTACCTTGCTCTGACCCAAGGCTTGGTGTGCATCTTCAGCTCACTCGCCCAGATACCGTGCTTCTCGGAGCCAGCGGGAAGGAAGCCCCGCTCAGCAGACAACTCCTCAGCCAGGGCGCGGATGTGGTATGGCTCGAAGCCACAGCAGCCGCCAATGTAACGGATGCCAACGTTGTAGGCGTCACGGGCATATTTCTGCATGTCCCATCTGCTCAGGATCCTGGGCTCCAGACCTGTCAGACCACACACACCACAGGGTCATGAGGTTTTTAATATTTGTTAACTTGCACAGATTTCTCTCAAACGAATGGGACACGCACTGAAGGGGAACTCTGGCAGGTCAATGAATCCCTGGCGGTTGCAGTCGGGAGTGTGGTAAGCCAGCGGCTGGCTCATGTAGTGAGCCTTCAGCCCAGCCCGCTCCACTCCCTCCTTCATCATCTTCACCGTCTTCACACAAGTCTCCGGGTCAAAGTGGCAGTTGACGCCCACAATATGAGCTCCTGCAAGGCAGAAAAGAGGAATCCAGATAATATACAAATTGGAGTTGGAGGGGTTAAGGTGTTCAGCATGACTCCTGAGTTTCTGGTAAATTCTCTTTCTCTTAACTTTCCCAGTGATCATATATGCCATGGCTTGAACTGACCACAAGGGGGAGCTAAAGAGTAAGCAGAGAATATTAGGAAGTCTCATTGCAATTATGCAATTTGGTTTTTATGGGAGTGAGGACCGATTCTGCAACCTGCTGCCTGAATTGAAAAGTTGATTATCATTAAACTCATTGATATTCTGTTGCTCTGAATTAAAATCAACATACAAGTTTGCTTTGGATTTCCATTCCCCTTTGTTTCTCATAGTGGGTGTTTTTTTTTACCATGTCCTACATCACTCCTTGTATATGATGCACCCTATATGAATAAAGTTTAACGTACATCTTTTAAATTGTGGATCACACATTTCAAATATCACCCCCATCACTATGCAACTAGAATAAATTTAGAATTTTTCTTGACACTAAAACAGATTAAATTGGGTCGATTTCAAATAGCTTTAAATAGTCTGACAGCGACTGGAAGAAGTATTTGTCGCACCAGCTCTGACGAGTCTGACGGCACAGTCTCCGGGGCTGACTCCGTTCAGGTCTCCCTCGGGTCCAATGCACAGAGTGGCAGCCACAGGTTTTCCGGTCATCTTCAAAACCTGGACCGCCCACTCGGCCTCTTCCACATGCTCAAAGTACTAGAAAAGAAAGTAAAAAAATAGCAATGAAAACACTTGACTAACTCAATTTAAACATAATCACATGAATGAGAAGCCCAGTTAATGATTAGCCAGCCAAAACAGTGTGGAATTTAGAGGTGTCATCCCGTCCGGGTCTAAGAGTTACTGCCAGAATTTTCAGTGGTTGAATCCAGTAAACTTTTATTTATGGGTTTTAATCATCTAACTGTTGCACTCTGCTGTGTTCAGGGTGACTTTTTCAGTATCTATGCAACATAATGAAGAAAAGAGACAAATAGTTGTCCTCAGAGTTTGTTTTGAAAAGTGAAGCCAATGAGAGTCGAGCAGTGTTTGAGAACTTCAACCTTTAGAGCAACAATGAACAAGACGCCTCAATTTAATGACAGTCGGCCTCGAATGGATGCACACAAATGCAGCATCAAGTCTTATAAAGGCATACACTAAATCTCAAATTAATGTTTGATATATTTCCGTCTGCCACTTCAGTAAAATATAGCCGTTTGCAAACGGCTTCACTTGAAGTCGAGGTGACAGTCTGCGTTATAGGATTGCTTCTGCTAAGCAGATGAAAGCATCCATGCAGGAAGCATTTCATCACTTCAATGAGACCATTTAGACTTGGGTTCAGTCGAACGGATATGAAGTTGGAGGTATTAAATGACAGTTGATTAAACTATAAGTTGCTGCTACTCTATGAAAACTCATGTTAAGACCTTCCAAAACAAGGAAGGTGAAATTTATGATTCACTGTGACAATGTGTCTTCAAGCAGGATGAATTCATGTAGTGATTATGGCACAGGAGTAAAAACTGATGTCAAACCATTTTAGGAGAACAAGTCAGTCTGAAGTGGAACCTTGAAATATTGCACACTGAATTTTTTTTAATGCGTTTTTGCAAAGATGTGCAATAAAACAGTATGTGTGGCTATTTTAAGCACTGGGTGAATCAGCCTCTGACAAGAGGTGGATATACCTGCAATTGAGCAGCACTGAATCTCTGCAAAACTACCACAGTTTAAGTAATTTGCGATAGATTTACATTTGAGTTCTTTTATCTCTCCATTCAAGAAGTGAGGGGAACATAAAAGTACATTTGGCAATTACAACACACCTCTGCAATCAAGAAGTCCACATTCTTCTGCATGAAGACGTCAATCTGTCTCTTGAAGATGGTCTTGACATCATTCTCGCTCTTGCAGCTAAGGTATGAGGGGGTCTGAGACACTCCTCCAGCCACCAGAGCATCACCTTCATTGGCCACCTCCCTGGCCAGGTCACAAGCTGCTTCATTAATCTGCTGTCCCTGCGGTTCAAAAAGAGAGAGAGAGGGCGAAAGAGACATTTAAATGCAAGTGGGTGTAGCTTTCCATATCACATAGTTGCCGTTTGCTGTCTTTGGTTGGTTTAATGCCAACCATGAGAGCCAAGCAGGGAAACAACCCCTCCTCATTACATTGGAGATGAGATTTGTGAACAGCTGCAGCCAGTAAGATTAAAAACCACAGAGCCATACTAACGGTGAAGCGCTGAGTATGACCCCTGTTCTCGAGTTTGTCATCGCTTGCGTAGAAGGTGAACGTCTGCATGACATTGGCGCCTGCCCTCAGGAACTCCCTGTGCAATTGACGCACTGCAAAAAATTAAAAAAGGAGCACAACAGGTGGTTATTTCACGCAACCAAACGCAGACATTATGCATATGAGAGAAAATTAAAATTACCAGCTTCTGGGTGCTCAGCAGCAGCCTCAGGTGTCCACGGTCCAGCTTTGACGTAGCCTCTCTTCTCAAGGGCGAAGACAAAGCCTCCGTCCCCGATAACCACCTCTCCTGCATCCAGACGCTCCAAAATTCCCTAAATAGGAGGTAAAATCAAAGAAAAAGTGTATGCAGAGTTTACATTTTGCAACAACAAAAAGGTGTGCACATGGAAGAGCTCCATCCATGCAAAACAAAACAAGTAGCTCTGCATCCATTACGCACGACTTTGCGCTCGAACTGCGTGCGTCAATCACCTACCCTCTTAGATCCAGCTGGTGCCATGATTATTGCAGCGGTGACCGGCCCACTCTTCTCGACTACAGCGTACTTCTTCTGAGTTTGGAAAGGGCTTTGTGCACGCATCCATGCTGCACTTATAATCAGAGAAGGGGGGCGCGGTCCTCCAAGAAAGACCTGCCTCCTTCCTTGCTCATATTTCCTCCATCCCTCTTTCCTTTGTGATCTGTGCAAGTTTTTCGTAGAAAAAACTCCATTATTCAACATAATGAAGGAATTGAAGACCCATTCGAGGCTGAATTTGTATACATTTTACATTTTATTCGCTATTTGTCAGGAAAAGATAAGCAACATTTGAAAAAAAAATAGTGATTATCAATATAAAAGGTCTGGAAAAGTAATCAACTAACGGATTTTTATGGAGCAAATGCATTCAAAACCATGTAAATATGTAGAGGGATGAATTCAAAGAATGTCGAGGGCAATAAATGAGCAGATAAAAAAGTCATAAGAGACCATGAGGCAGTGCAGCAGATGCTGCTCACAATGTGAGTGGAGTTATAAAGTTGATTTCCTTCAGGCTGTTCAGAGGGACCAGTCTGTCCCCGTTTAAGTAATTAAAGACCCTTTAACATAAAACACACAGTGCTAAACATTTTGTAACTTGTACCTTTGGGGTAAATGTTCATTTATCTTTGATACGTGCAAAATAATATTCAAACATGGGTTTTGTTCTCATGAGATAAGCTGATAAGGACACTGTGCACCCAGTGTATGCTTTTCTGAGAATTCTTCAAAATGAAAACCTTTCTGGTTGAAAGAGCTGGAAAAACAAAGTGTTTTTTTAATCCAAGGTTTCTACCCATAAATGTCACCTGATATTAGATACCCTTTAAACAAAACCTTTTTATCTAAATCTTTCTTTCTTTGCCAATACTTCATGTGACAATAGAGTCAATCACATCTGGTTATTATCTGGTAATTGTGGCTTTTCTAGACATTTTCACAGTTATTTTTACAGCTGTTCTTAGAGTTGGTTATATAAAGTTTGATCTTAATTGTGCTGGAGCAGTAAGTGGTTGATTATTTGTGTCCTCTTTCAACATATTGCAACACAATGAGGGGAACAATAAGGCTCAGCACAGAACTAAAATATTCCCCGTATTTATCCTATGTGGAATATAACTTATGGGCATACACTGTACGGTGTCTTTGAGTAAATTAATTGCAACAAGGGATTGACAGTATAAAAAAAGAGTCCACAACATCGATCCAGTCCTGTGTTGAAGCCTCTAGGGTTTTTTTGTTGTTTTTTTTTATAATCAGGTGATATACCTGCTTTGAAAGAATGAAAGAGCATACCGTTCACAAAGTTCTATTCTCATGTATTATTTAATATTCAGATCTATGTCATAAAATATTCTTACATATTGAGATACTAAGTTTTTGTGTCTCCCTGACTAGAAAGCCATAATTATCAGATTCAATCAAAAAATATGCTTAAAATGTTTCTGCTTATGTGTTCTTCTGAATTTTAATGAAATTGGAAGAATACAAATTGACTTTTTGTTGTTACTCTTTTCACATGAATCTGCATTGTTGCTCTGTTTTTTTTTTTTTTTTTTTGAGGAGGGGGGTTTACATGTTTCTCAGCTCACTCACCTGATTGCACTCTTCAAGTGTTCTCTCCCATAAAGTATTCACCTCTGCACACTCCTGCCATCTCTCGGTCTAGACCCTAGATGACCACGGTGACGCTCCCTTATGGTACAGAAATCCCGGCCAACACAACAAACCCAGTCCAGACGACAGGGGGTGTTGTGTTAAGGACGGAGAGGGGGAAACAAAAAGTGTAAACAAAAGCTATCAGTACGAGAAATGTTTACTGTGAGACCTGTATAAAGTTCAACATGTGTTGCAGTTCAAACAGAAACAGTGGCAGCCTTGACACTTTGTGTTACTATGTAACTTGGTAGAGGTAATTCAGATGTGGGCTTATTGACTAGATTATATTCTGACCTGGTTTTGTTTCACTAGATCTCTCCTTCAATGTGCATCTAATCCAAAATTGTTGAGCTGTTGTGATATCTAAGCAATATAGTGTTGTTGTCAATTAAGCAAGTTCACACTGGAGATTCTGAGTGATAATGAAAAGTACAGCCACAGAAAAATGTTCAGTACAACACAACCACGAGTCTTGTATAGCTTTTATTTATCAGTCAAAAACTAATAATGTATTGAAAATGGAAAAACCCCATTACAATTTGTGTTTTTATTCTGCTAAATCATTTATTCTATCACCACTAACACTAACATGACCAGTACTTGAATGCAAATGTATAAATATAGCAAAAGAACTCCATATAAAAAGGCCTGTTACACACATAACCACAGTGCATGTCACTTTAAAGGTCTTTTTAGGTCTGTATGCACTTCTACATTTTCATCTATGGAGTGTTTAAAAAAAAACTTTGATGCAGTTAATGATATAATTGGTTTAACGCTTGAAAAAACTTGGACTCATCAAGCTCCTCTCATGTGAAACCAACTCCCAGTATCAGTTAGAGAGACTTATCTACTCTGGTCTACTTTTAAGGTGAGATTTAAAACTTCTCCTTCCAATAAATCTTACAGTTAAGGCCAGTTCAGATGATCCTGGACCATTTTCTACCTAAGCGGCCATATGTTTAGACTGCAGGGACACCTTTACTGCACTAAGCTTCTGTCTTTTCTCGCTCTTCACACATTCATATACACCGTTGCGTGACACTAAGTCTCTTGTAGTCTTTCTCCTCTCTGTCATCTCTGCCCCTCCCCTTTCTCTGCACATTTTTGCAAAAAGAACAACTGAAAGTTATTGATCTGAGCTTCCTGTCCCATGAAGTCTGCAGGAAGTGGTTTAACTTGTTAAATTTGTTTATTTGTGTGTTGCTCTCTGTCTCTGTTTATTAGTTTCTCTCTTTCTTCTCTTTAACCACAACCAGAACACCAGAAAGTCACCACCTTTGAATGAGGCTAGGTTTGCAATTTTCTTTCTCAAAAGGGGATATTTCCTCTCCACCATCATCTATATTTGCTCATGTGAAATAGTTTGGTTTTTCTCTGTAAAAGTGCCTTGAGATGACTTTGTTGTTTGGGACAATATATACAGTAAAAAAATGTAAAAAAAAGAAAAAGAAAATGAAGCTTGTATTAACAACTACAGTAATTTCTGAGTGACACATTTCAGAAAATGTCCTATTGCTGTTATGAATATGAAGAACTGATGGTTCTGGGAACATCTAAAGTTACGTGTTTTTACGTAAGTTTCACTTCTGAATTAGAAATCGTCACAGAAAAAGCAATTTTTTATGATGTGAGAAATATTTTCAGCTATAAAAAATACCTTATTTCAGTCATCAGGACTCATTGAATGTCTCTTATCTATTAAAATGTGTCTGTCCGAACTAACTGTTTTATAAATTGTGATTTATCTTTCAACAGAGATCAGTTCAAAAACACCCTGCAGCCTGTTGGTGTTTATATAAATCAGTTATCAGCCTAAATGTCCAGTTCAAACCTACTGCTGCTGCTCCAGGTGGGTTAAAGGCTGAGTGTTGCATAAAAAAGGCTCAAGGACCACTGAGAGATAAACACGTCTGTGTGAATCTTTCAGACTAAACCTGTTCGACACTTCCATCTCCTTCCTTTTCAACAATGTGTGTAAAAAAGTTTCCATGATACAAATAACAATAAAATGGCTCTATTCAAGTCTGACAAGGAGGTTCATATTTAGAATTTTCTGAAAAGATTCTCAACAATGTGTTATTTAATGTCCTACTATGACGTTTGTTGTAAATTTGCTGGCGTGTATGTAAGTCATATTAAAAAAATTCTTATAGAGAATATGGAGTATAGAATTAACACAAGAGCCAAATCTTTGAAGGATTTTCTTTTGCAAAACAGTATGACGTTTGAAAACTATTATTGAAATTGGTTGTCCTTTTGGGTTGGAGGTTGAAATGTGGCTATATTATTTAGAGAAAAACACAAACAATGGTTTCAATTATTTACTGAAATCTATCCATTTATAATCTATATCACTTTATCCAACTGAAGGTTGTAGTCTGGTTGAGCTGACCCCAGCTGAATAATCATGTTTGGAAATACAGGTTACATTTCTTCCTGATATATATAAAAATCAAATAAATAAATAAATAAATAAATAAATAAATAAATACAAAAACATGGTTCTCTTCTCTTTTTTCTCATCCAACAGCCCTTTGATTAAAATATGCATTGACATCATATAACTTGATTTATCATTCTTTACTGATGATTTCACACCCATTTCAATCCTCTACTTTTAAACAGGGGGGCCTTTTTTCTTCAAAAACATACATGATAGTGACTTTTTCCAGGATTGGGCTCAAGTCCTACACTTTAAAAGTGGGAATAGATATGCTTTGGACTCTGATTTGTGTTGTTTACATGACTTATTTGCACAAAAAAGTTGCTTTTTCTGGAGAAGTCTCTCATGATGATTGGTGTGTTGGTCAAGTGTGTGTGTGTGTGACCTACATTCCCAGTGCTGGCAGTCAAAGTGTTAACTCCTCAGAGTTAGATCTGGGTAAAGTTTCGTCCTGACCTGACTCAGTTCTTCGACCTGTGGGCGGACCAAAGCGTCTGTCAAGCGCTAAAGTGGAATATTTAGATCTACACGCAGCACAACAGGACGAGAGAGTAAAGGGCTACACTCATGCCCCCCAGTTCTATTTTGGTTTTTTTTTAGGGGTGTGAATACATTGTAGGTTTTCCTCCGCCATGTCTCGGATATTAAACCTCTTCAGCAGAAAGTTGCGCAGGGACTTTGCAGCTTGCAGGATTGATCGACTCCCTCTCAGGACTATCAGCTGCACGTCCAGAAAACATGGGGAACAAAGGTGAGCCTGTTCAGACTCATAGTGGAAAAAAGCCACGTCTCAGCCAGATTTACAAGCTTCACTCTTAAACAGCTCCATACTTTTGCAAATCTCAAGGTATTTTAATACAACTCCTATCACAGGTTTGAGCTTCCAGTTTCTGCATAAATCACTAAAGTGCACGTGTTGTATAATCCCTCACCCGCAGTCACACCTCTCCTCTGGTTCCTTTCCAGCAATGCATCTACAGTTTTGGGGAAGAGGTGGAAAGACACTGCAGAGACTGTCATCATCGGAGGGGGATGTGTCGGGGTCAGCTTGGCCTACCACCTGGCCAAAGGCGGCATGAAGGATGTGGTGCTGCTGGAGAAGTCTGAGCTGACAGCTGGATCCACCTGGCACGCTGTATGTCTGCCCCTGAAGGCTTGATGTGTGTGGAGGTGGAGGAGAGAGCCAGGTGGTCTGTGTCCCACATTGTGTCTACAACAGCTTCATAAAAATGTGGGGAAAACAAGACCTCATGAGATCATATTCCCCCTTTTACACATACAGTATTGCAATGAAGTGACAGTCAAAAAAACCCACTGATAACCAACAAGATATTGCTTCAGTTAATTTCAATTCAACTTTACTTATATAGCGCCAAATACAACACAGTCATTTCAGGGCATTTCTGAGAGATAAAACCCAACGTCGTATGATTATTTCAATCGTCACACATTTAATATATTTAGTTTTCTTAATCATTTGCATTGAAAATTGCACATAAACACAATTATTTTAATTTCGAAGACTTCACAAAGTTATCGTCCAAATTCAGAAGCATACGTTTTTGTCATACCTTGTATAAAAATATGAGAATCAGAGAATTTGACATATGTTCCATTGAAAAAAATCTATAGCTCTTGAACTATTACAATTTAGCATTTCTCAATTGAAAATAGACTTTATAACCGACAGGATCTGCCCATTAGTTAAATTCCTAAGTATATTTACTTGGATTTTTCTTAATTAATTTTCCTTCACAGCATTAACATGAGTTCTGAATGGCTCATTAAAAAGCATATCACGTTATCACAATATTGAAGCATCCACTACATGTCCTCTGTATGGTATTTAAAAAACACATTGCAAAGCCTTTTAATCTCTCTGAAGTATGTAGGTGCTCTTCCTCGACAGCTTCGTTTAATGGACGTGCTTACAGCCTCCTGATGCAACACCCTTCATTCACGGCGATACTATCGTGCACAGCTGTCACACTATAGCTCTTCAAAGGCATCTGAGGTCTTGACCCACTTAGTGCTTTATTTACCTCTTATTGCTTCTTCCCTCTCCTTTATTCATTTACAAGCTTCACACTCTTGTGCTATTAATACACGTTTGACGTGTCTGAAGAGGAGGAGACCTCTCTGGTTACTGGCTCGATCTGTACAGTGAATTATAAGTGGAAAGGTTGGCATTAATTTCTTTCATTGAAATCTATGTTTGTTGGTCGTTTCTGGGAAGAAATCTTTAACCTCCAGATGACTCAAATTTCCTAGTGGTACTTTTGTTAATATTGTATTACAAAAAAAACACGTCATATGGTGATTTGCGAATTGGAGACTTACACCATGCTGTGATAATCCAGAATGTGTTCTTGAGCTAATAATTTGGCCACACTAGGTCCTAAATCTATGTTTTAAAAGATAATTGTGAAAAAAAATTTACTAAAAATTCTCACCAAACACTCATGTTTTGCAATTTTAGTGTCATTGAGCTTTTGGCTTCCTACATTTAAACATTTATTTGAGGAAGTTTCTTTTTCTTTTTTTTCAACAATTTTAATTAAAATGGAGAGAAATAAGACGCAAAGGCAAGACAAAGCAAGTTAGCTGTAAAGCAACATTCATACACAAGGCAATTGAACGTGTTTCACAAAAGAAATACAGAAGTGATACGATAAGATATTAACCAAATAAAAGCACATTTAAAAAAGCTAAAAGGCAAATGAAACGGGAGAGTAGAGTTAAGAATTCAAAATGAAACTAGTAAAAATGTATTTAGAATAGTGAATATTTAGAATGATTACAAGGAGTAATGTAGTAAAATTATGAGAATGCTACAGTGAAATTTAATGTTGAATAAGCTGACAAGTAAGAGATTATGAGAGTCACATTTAAACATGTTTTCCCTTCTGAGGACTTGCTCTTTAGGATACGAATGTGTGTATGCACTTAGATTTTTTGGTATTATTAGTTTTGTAGCATTAAATGAGCTGAGATGACCATTAAAAATATATAGAGGCATTGAAGTTAGTGGAGTGATGTGTGGAGACCAAAAAAGAGCTAAAAGAAGGTAAAAAGACAACTTGTGACATGACTTTAACTTGAAAATAAAATTCTGGGCTTAGTCACAAATATGTGACATGCTCCTACAAAGTATCACAAAATTTCAGGTTATTTCTAAAATTTTGGATATTTTTAATTGCATTTGCATAACGTTGAGGAAACAATCTAAGAAGAAACTGATATATAGGAATTTGTTAAAAAAAAAATTTACGTGCACATATTCAATGAGAAATTATTATTTTTGAGGGGATTCTTGTAGCTGTACATGAGAAATGGATTGAAGTTCAAACAATAGTTTTGAACACATAAACTGAAAAGTTCTTAATATCAGGAAAAAGACAAAAATTGGTTACGCAAGCATTCTCTTGGGCTATGTGAAGGAAAGTCATATATAAGTTGATTATCTATGATTAAATTCTTACTTGCTGTATTAATGATATATAGAGGTCCTGCACCTTGCTAGGATGTGTTTAAATACCTGTATGTTGCTGCTGCTTTGTGTACTGTGGTTAGAAACAATGCGCAATAACTAATTGTCATATCAAGAGTCAACACATCTCTTTTATGAACTGTTCACAAACACAGTTAACATAGCTACTTTTTAAGAAACCACAGTTCATGACATGAGTATTTTACAATGTCGCAAAGATGAATAAGCTGTTTTATATTTCAACTTTGCAATCAAGTAGAAGATCACATGCTGATTCTCAAAGACTTGAGATCAGCTGCAATCTGCTATACCAACTAATATGATGCAAAAAATGTATATTATGAATAATAATGACATTCATAAAATTTTTCTTTAAATGAAAAAGTACATTCATTTTGAAGCCATGCTTGTGGCCAAACAGCTGTTTGCTTAAACATCAACAACGAGCAAAAACATACATCGGCTTCACCGATGTAATTATCTTTGTTTGTATTTCAGGCTGGTTTGACGACATCTTACCATCCAGGCATCAACCTCAAGAGAGTCCACTATGACAGTCTTAAATTATACGAGACTCTGGAGGCGGAGACAGGACAGGTGAGACATTTTCTTTTTTTTTTTTTTACATCTTTTTTTTTTTTTTTTTTTTAATGATATATGCAGGTGTTGGTTTTTTTTGTTTTTTTTAACAACATCCACATCTTCCTGCAGGCGGTGGGCCTTCATCAGCCTGGCAGCATCCGCATCGCGTCCACGCCGGCTCGGGTGGATGAGATGAGGTACCAGATGACCCGGACGCACTGGAACGTGACGGAGCAGTACCTCATCGGACCCGAAAGAGTCAAGGAACTTTTCCCTCTGCTCAATATGGACAAGGTGTGTGTGAACCTACAGTGTTTTGAGATCCTGGTTAATTCATAACAGATTGATCTTCGTGATAGAACCTTTTAGGATACTATTTATAATGGAAAGTCTTGATTATCCCTTTAACTTGCAGGTGTTGGCGGGTCTGCACACACCCGAAGACGGCCACATTGACCCTTACTCCCTGACCATGGCTCTGGCTGCTGGAGCTCGTATGTACAGCGCTCAGATCTACAATCCAGCCCCGGTTACCGGCCTCAGCCCGACGTCCGACGGCAAGTGGGACGTCCAGACTCCTCATGGAACAATCCGCGCCAATCGCATCGTCAACACAGCAGGTTTGTGTTTCAATTTTCATACTCGTACTTTTAAAAACCAGCGACATGATGAGTTTTAGTTGGCACAAAGTTGATGTCTTCAATAACTGATATAATGAACTTTTTATTTGAGATTAGGGATATTTTTTAAGTGATAGTCTTTGGTTCTTGCACAGGTAATAGCGCTTTCTTCAGGCAAATCATTTATCAATCGGATTTGTCAATGCAATATCTCAGAAACATCTTGATATATTTGTAAAAACCTTTAGTTTGTCTTCCAGAAGAATTGTTTTAAATGTGGTGGTCAAATATCACTATTTCTTCCTGCGCATCCCATTTCCATTAATGGGATACCTTGAGAAGATCTTGAGAGACTTACTCCAATGAATGAATGAATGAAAGAACCCTTAAATTAGAAACAGTGGAACAATAGCAAGAAAGAATGTCTGCAAAAAAGCCCTAACATTTTTATAAAAAAAAAGAGAACGATGAAGCATTTACCAAAGACTCACAAGCTTAGATAACCACCTAAGCAAAACGCACACAAAACAAGTCAATAAACAGATAAAACAGTTGATAGGAAGGTCTGATGTATGTTTACCACTTCACTGTTTGATCAGACGCAGCTCTCCCGTCAGTCCGATCCTCAGTGTCCCCTTCCCAAATGGAAATACAAAATATTTCTACGATTTTGCAGGCACATGGACATTTAAAATGTAGTCCCCCGCTTCAAGTTTATCCTACCTCTCTTTAAAATGAATATAAATGTTCTTCTGGACTGGTAGTTTGTACATAATTTGTGCCGTTTGAAAATGACACAGATCTTTGAACATCGTTTTAAAATAAAAGTAAAGAATCTGGAGTTATTTGTGCTTCAAAAAGTGTTTGTTTTGTTTTTGTTTTCATCCCATCTGTCTGTATATAACTTTCCATATACTTTATTGATCCCATTATGAAAAATATTTATCTACTCTCAATCTTAATGACACCCTAGGAGTGTTAAAAAGATCTTGAAGGTCAAAGGCCTTGCTCAGGGAGCCACAGTGTAACCAGTCAGAAGTGGGATTTATACTAATGGTCACAAACTTGTGTCTTAGATCTGTCCATCTATTTTGTTATACCAACTAAATCCAGCTTAGAGCTGAATGAGTGCTGACGATGTTTGTAAAGCTGGGGACTTCCTGGACAGATCACCATCGTAGTGGAAACACAGAGAAACTCGTTACATAAAACACAGCGATCCCAAGCAGGCACAATAAAATCATTCAGTCTTCACATGGAAAGACCCCCAAACCTGGAATTGAGCCAGGATCTTCTTGTTAGCATATAAAACTCTACATCAGCGTATGGTTCACTCACTTTACAATAAACTACAACATGCAAAGAAGACACAAGTTACCCGTAAACAGATTATTGAAAAGTTAACCCAAGAATTTGAACTCTTTAAAGGTTGTGATCGAATTTGCAGAGTGATTCCAGTTTTTACGACAAAGGTTGAAAAACCAGTTGTATTTTGATGGTGCATCAGGTTCTGTCCTTGGTGAGTTTGAGGCCTTGGGCTTGAATCCATTTGCATTAGGACAATTGCTGGAATAAAAACCAGCCAAATATACGATGGAATTTATAATGATTTGTTGTGGAGGCCCCTGTAAGACGAAGTTACTTCTATGTTAGTGTTATACGACATGTGCTCATCATGGCATTGAACCAAAAGATGTGAAGTGAAGGCATGCAGGGCAGCTGCCGTAAAGCAGACATCCGACATGAGCACAACAGCCAACTTCCATTATGTAACTCCTATAAGTAACATCATTTCCTCTACGATTACTCAAAATCTTAATTGTGAATCATAAAGAATTCGCTAAATGAAATATATTGAATGCTTATATGTTGGTTAATAAATTTAATTTGCAAAGTCAGTTTCCATCATTAAATTAGTCTCAATTATTTTCATACATCTTCGTGGTATATTACAATTTGGCCCAATAGTAGTGAGGATTAAATATTTACGACCCTCACAGTGATGAAAATCGAACATCCCTGATATTATCCCGTCCGTCTCCTGCACGGCTTCATCCAACTTGGAGCTATGTCGTCAGTCTGATATGGATTATGCAACAGAACCGTTTTCACCACAGTACTGTGCACTGAGCTAAATGGGATCACTGTGGTGGTATTTTTAAAGCCGGGAGTTCACCAAGCGCTCATGAGAACGTATGGAGGAGTCAGATTGGCAGCAGGAAATGCTGCGCTGCCAAAGTGGATCCCAAAGTGGATCTGCTTCTTCTTTCGGTCTTTAGGTCTGGTTGCTGCCATCATACTTTTTGTGTGGCTTTGGGTTCGCTCAATGGCCACCAGTGTTTGGACGTCGGTGGTCAAACCTCCACAAATTAACTGCATTTCAGAACCAACCCTTAAGGGCCATTTCAGGCATAGTTAACCTGGTGTAAAGTCTTATGTGTGCATTAAAACCTTACATTTCTTCACCTCCGCCCTCATGCTTGCCAGATATTTCTCTTAAATGATGAGCACCACTTGTTAGTGGGGATTTTTGAGCCTGGTGAGTAAGACATCCCCACAAATGACAAACGAGCTGGCCTTTTGTTCAGCTGCTCCGTCTGTTTAACATTGGAAAACATTGAAAAGTACTCAATTTAAAGATGAACTCAACGTGCGATTATGCACTAGCAATGCATTTCTTTTATGCAAATATGAAGTGATGTGACGGTAAACTAGATTTTAAACTTGCATGAAGATTGCTTCTCTTTTGTTTAATTCTGGCAAATAACACAGCATTTGTACGCTTAATAGATCAATAGAATTGAAATTAAACTTTTAGGGCATATGTTTTCTCGTTTGTATTTATGAAAATTGGTTCAAAGAAGTAAATAAGTTTCCATTATTTGATTACATTTTTTTACAAAAGTTAAAATTTTCTTTTTGACTTTTGCACTTATGCACATTTCAGAAGTTATAGTTTACTATTTTCACTCCCGTCAATGAGTTGAATAAGTTCTTTTACAGTTTAAGTGTCTAAACTTCTACTTAAATGAAGGATGTTATTACTCTTATAACGTTACTCTATAACGTTGGTTCTTCTACAGTCTGTCTTTTTAATGTAAATGTAATTTCTCTGTAAGCTTACATAATCTTTCCGACAAGAAATAAGCATTTGTCATTACTCTGTCCTAGTCAAAGAAATGCTGCTCTAAAAACTTCAAAACAATGTGCGAAAACACAAAAATGAATCTTGACAACGGTCTCAGTGTGTCACAATATTGACTTAATATTAGATTTTTTGAAGCTGCATGTTGTGAATGTAGTTCCTATTTTAAGTCATAATATTGTCAGTGTGTTAAATTGAATTGAATATTGCCCCACCATCACTAATCATCAAAGAACAATTCTTAAGACGTCTAAAAAGGAGGCATTGTTCATCAATCGTTTAAATTTCCTCTTTACTTTTGTACTAGAGTGCGTACATTTCAGAATCTTCTTACTTTTCCTTAAGTAAAGAAGTTGAATCAATACTTTTACTTCCACTAAAGTCTTTTTATACACAAGTATCTCTACTTCTGAGTCAGTGTGAGTACTTTTCGCACAACAAAGGATACTCCCGGCCTGTGGGCTTCATAATTTGTGGCCACAAATCAATTTTCAGGAATAATCTGTGGATGGTTTTCAAAAGGTAATGGCATGATGGTCATTTTAAGTACATCTCAAACAGGTGCCAATTAAAATAACTCCAAATTACTGTATTTCTGGGTTCAGTTCGAGGTAAACTATTGAATGTATGTTGAGTAAGAGACATACAGGTTGTTCTTTTAATTAAATTTTTTGCAAAAAGTCCCCTAAATCTGCTCTGGTAGCAAAGATAAAACTTTTGCAGCCCCCAGAAGAATATAAGTGAACATGCTTTCTTTTAAAGAAAAATATGAAAACAATGTGTACAAAAACTCAGAATTGGTTTAATTGTGTCACAATACTTACCCAAACTGTATTTTTAAAGAATATGATCAATTTCACTGCC
>OMNM01003171.1:2406-12783 GCA_900302745.1 Parablennius parvicornis | reverse complement strand
CCAGAAGTGAAAGAGCCTCTTGATGTGGGATCCCTCCTCTCCTCCAGCCACCTTACATTACTCCTTCCTGTTTAGCCACAGGTCTAAGCTCAGTCCACTTTGTGTCACTCCTGTGAAGAATCAGGCAGCAACAACATTCAACTACAAGTTTCAAGTTTCCTCAATTAAAGTGGAGCGCTCATAGAAGTCCTGAAGAAAATACTTATTTTGTCTGTTTGCGTGTGACTCTTAAGGTCTGTGGTATGGTAACAACTCCAGGGAGCTGCTTAGGAATTCAATTTCTTCGCCATTTGTTAACGTCTGCTAAACAGACTACAATGCAAAACATTATTTACCAGAGGGACATCCTGGTGAGCACTGTGAGCCCAAGCATGCAAAATTAAATTCCAGCCTCTGTCTAGTTAGTAAAAGTTATATTAGTGTTCCGATACATGGACGTTGTGTATTGTTACTCACTTGCTTTGACTTCATTAACGTTTATTATACAGAGAAACGTGTTGTCTTATCTGTTATTTAGGTGCTAAGACTTCAGTGCTCTGTCTTTAGTTGTTACAAATAAACCATGAATATATCTTGCAGGTGGCATCTGCATTTTGATCCTGTGCTTATGTCTGCCTATACTATTTTTTTTTTACCAGAATCTCATGCTGTGACATCAAAATTTGGTCAACTGCCTATTGAAATTGTATTGAATAAATTATGTTCATACATTTTTCTTTCCTCAACTTGCTGCTACACAAATAAAATTGGCAAAGAAATACTCTATCTTCTATTCTAGTTGCAATGACATATCTACAGTGCTGAAGTCAAACCATTTCTTTTAGTCATTTCTGAATACTTTCTTTGACTCTGAGGAAATTGTTTTTTTTTTTTCAGAACACAGTTTTGCATGTGAATTTCTGTAACGGTGTTTTGGTGTATTGTAGTGATACACATTTATAAAGCTTGAGGGAAAGAAATATTCAGTTTCCTTGTGGAGTATCTGAGAAAACTTTCCATGCAGTATTGTTTATCATGATTACTGGAAGTCTTACCAACTGCCCCGATTAAGAAATAGTCTCCATTACTGATATTTGTTTTGCTTCTACTCCTTTTCCACATTTTTAATATCGTATTCTAGTAGTGATGAGGATGAAGAGCTGCACTCAACTGATCCGGAGAGTAAAGAGAAGAACAAAGACAAAAAGACATTGTGCAAAGTGAAGTGGTCACGAGATGAGGTGAGTTCATTGGATGTAGATTTCAGGTTTGGACTGAGAACATTCGAGAGAATGAAACTGATGCTTCGTTCTTGCAGATATGAATATGTCATTTTATTCCATTTGACAATGTGGGTGCACAGTGTGAACATTTCCTTCGTTTTCTTTTTTCTTTCTTCCTTGTTTGAAGGATGACAAGCTGAAGAAGCTTGTTGAGCAGCATGGAACTGAATCTTGGAAATTAATTGCCAATCTTTTCCCTGTGAGTATTCTCCTTTTCTGGACCGTATAATTCATGTGAATCAAAAACTATATGACTTTCTTTGTTTAGGAGCAGCTTTGTCTTGTGTCACGCCATGTGGTTCAGTCTCTTCAGTTTGTGACTGATAGCCGTTGTTCCGTGTTTTCAGTAATCCCATAATTGTAATTTTTTCCTGACGTCCTGGAGGGGCTGATTTATTCGGAGTGGTCAGGAGAAGGTGTAACTGTGACTTGAGTGTACGATGAGGTGTTGCTCTTTGTGTGTCTCAATCACAGGGCAGGACAGATGGCCAGTGTCAGCATCGCTGGCAGAAGGTGCTCAATCCTGAGCTTGTCAAAGGCCCATGGACAAAAGAGGAGGATCAGAAGGTAAGATGAGCCAGGAGTTCCTGTTGTGGACAGAAAGAACGATGACAAAATAGGTAAACGATAGGGGAGGCGAGGGAAAGCCGTGGGGAGAGCAGAGAGCTGCTTACTGGTGCAACAGAAACACAAATGTCACAGTGTGCAATGTATCACTTACCTTTTGACTGTTACAACATTGTGCACATGCGCAAGCTTACTTCCCGCCAATTTATTTTTTGCCTTGGCTTCTTTTCTCAATGCTCCACTACGTAGCTCCTAATAAAACACAGACTTTTCCAAGTCTGTAGTTTTGCGCCCAGCCTTTTCTTCCTTTTTTCTTTTCTTTTGTACAGTGTTGAACTAATGTCCTCCCCAGCTCTTTGATAACCGTTGCATTCCTCAAATGGGTTACTATTGCTTAAGAATGTGGAAAATTATGTTGCATTCCTCTGAAAACTTGTCGTCATAACAGAATCACAAAGGTATCAATTACAGCGTGGCTCGCCAACAATGACATCACAACATTTTTTAGGGTTGAAGGAAACGGCTGAGCATGCTCTGCTGCTGCCACAGGCGAGACTGTAAACACTGGGGCTTTTCTAATGAAGGAGCTTCTTTTTTTTTTTTTTTTTTTTTTTAATACAAGGCTGTACTTTGAATGAAGTGCCAAGCGCCACTTGATCTTGAATGATATAAAGATTAAAGGATAAGTAATGTACTAAACACCAATATGAAATAATCTTTCATATCTCATGTGATTGTGTGTGTTGCAGGTTATCGATCTTGTACATAAGTATGGCCCCAAGCGCTGGTCGGTTATCGCAAAGCACCTCCAGGGACGGATTGGAAAGCAGTGCCGTGAACGGTGGCACAACCATCTGAACCCGGAGGTGAAGAAGTCTTCGTGGACCCAAGAAGAGGATCGAATCATCTATGAAGCACATAAAAGGCTCGGCAACCGCTGGGCAGAAATCTCCAAGCTTCTCCCGGGACGGTAATGCAACACGGCTCACAGAATTCCAGAGTGAAGAAACGGTTAACATGAAGCTTACACATATTGATCCGATGTCCCAACAGAACAGACAACTCTATCAAGAACCACTGGAATTCTACCATGAGGAGAAAAGTAGAACACGAGGGGTACCTGCAAGACGGCTGCAAGACTTTTACTCCTTCCACTAGTGTGAAGAAACGACACAATAAAGCATGTCCTCCAACTCCAACAAAGTCCCAGCACAGTCCTCTGCCCATGAATGGACCCACCCAGGTCTGTTCTGAGTCGCCACTTCACTCCATAGGACATGTTGACCACTTTCATTTGTGCTGAGTGTGACCTGTTGTGTTGTAGATGGGTGGGTATTCATATAATCCTCACAGTGGACACATGATGGACAGTCTTTCTGAAAATTCAAACTACATATCAGTGAGTCTTTTTTTTTTCTCCAATATCCTCTGAATGTGTTCCTGTGCATGCAAGTGGGGAAACCTTTACACATTCTTCATTTTCTGACCTTTCTATTGTTAATCTTGTGATTGCTAACTCTGCACTTCAAATCAGACACACGTATGTCTTATGTTCATCTAACATTCAATAAGCTAGAACTCGATGTACATATCAGTTCTCCCCTGGGTGTTTTATGTGTTTTCCTGATGATCTTAACTATCCTAACTTTTCCTTTCCTTCTTTTTCCCTCTCAAATTTCTCTCTTCCTGGATGTTTGTTTATTCCAGCCATCCTGCCTTGATGATCCTGACAGAGAGCAAAGAATTAAGGAGCTTGAGCTGCTGCTTATGTCAGCAGAGAACGAAGTCCAGCGACAAATGCAGTGCAGAGTGTCATGTGTAAGAACACACTCCAAATGTGTGTTAGCATACTTAGCCAGTATAGCCTGCGTGTTTGTAGTTCACATATGCTGCAAATAGGTTCACTCTAACACTCAATACTGTTGATACTGAAATCAAATCAAAACGTGAGCAACAATGTCATAATTTTATCATTTTCTGATGTTTATGTCAGTGACTTCCTCTGCATTTAAAAAGATGATGATGCTGATAATCTATTTAAATCCCTTATCCTTGACAAAAAGTGAACCTTTTGCAGTGTACATGTGAAACAAGTATGGCGTAAATGTATGCGTGCCTGTAGCTTGATTTGCTGTAGTGTTGCTATAGTAACTACTTTCCCCATCTTGCTACTTACTCAGACTGACCTGAAGCTGTGCTTGGTAGTCACACTACCCCCTCCACCCTCCACCCCACCCCATTGCTTCAGTTTCAAACATGAATTCACTCTCATCCATGACGTCTCCTCCTCACAACACCATACCCCGATATTTAGCCAGCAGGTTGTATGTAACCCAGAACTCTGTCTCTCCTGTTCCTATTTTTCTCTGATTTATACGGATTCTGTGCATATATTTAGTACCGGATTCTTTACCGTCACTGACTTGATACTCTATGCTTTATTGGTCAAAGGTGGTATGTTCCAATATCCCCTGCAGTTTCCCACATTTTTTGTACTCACACCATTACAGAACTGCATTTTCTCACAGCGGCTAGCATCCTCACTCGCATCACATTGGACTCCAACCTGCTGGAGTTCTAACACCGGTGTTCTCACCCTCAGAGTGCGGAGCCATATCCCACCTGGCCCGACAGCGTGTCCGATGACACGCTGACCACAAGTAGCAGCAGCGCCGAGGAGCAAGCAGAGAGAACGGCGTGGAGGGGTCCTGAGATCCCACAGGGAGCCCCAGTGCAGCTTCCTGTTTCCCCCAGCAAGTTCCTGGCTGTAGAGGCCAGCACTGTGCTCTCCACCCTGCAGACCATACCAGAGTTTGCAGAGACCATGGAACTCATTGATTCAGTGAGTAACGGAGTGAAGAAAGCACAACAGATGTATCTTAGTCCGAAAGTGTCGAAATGACATGTACGTGTTAAAAATGTTCTGTAGATGTGTTTTGCTCTGCAGGACCCTGTTGCATGGAGCGACGTGGCCACTTTTGATTTGTCAGAAAGGGCGACGCCTCCCCGCCACAACCAGGCGGGCTACAGCACTCTTCTTCAAGAGAGGACACCTTACAATCCGATGGGCTACGCAGTCAACACTTCTCCTGCAGTCTTAGGCCACGAGAGAAACGTTGCTTCTTTAGACCAGGGAGGCAACATCTCGCTGACCCCCATCAACTCATCCAGACCGAACCAGGCAGCCAATGAGAGGAGGAAGAGGAGGGAAAGAGGAGAACTGTCTCCTTTGTGCGACAGGACGTGTGCTTCCTTCTTGGACAATGTCTCAAACTCGCCTAAGAAAACGCCCACAAAGTCACTGCCGTTCACTCCATCACGAGTAAATACAAGTTGTTTTTATTTATTCACACATCTCAGATTGTTGCTCCTTCATACAGATGGTGAACTAGCGTCACTTTTTACTGTGATTAACATGGGATTTCTGTTCTCCAAGTTCTGCAACATATCAGGGGTGGAGCATCTGAATCTGGAAAACCCTGCTCTCACCTCAACTCCTGTGTGTGGTCAGAGGTGTCACCTCAACACGCCCCTCCACAAAGAAACCACACCTAAGCACCAGAAAGAAAATGACGGGTACATAAATAAGTTGAGACACGTAAAAAAACCCACAAGATTTCACTTGTTAGATATTGTAATAACGTATGATTTTGTAGTTCCAGGACACCAAAGTTTCGCAAAACAGTCATGATTCCAACCCCGAGGACGCCAACGCCCTTCAAAAATGCTTTGGCGGCCCAGGAGAAAATGCACGGCCCACTCAAGATGGAGGTAGAGCCGTCAAATTGTATTACTCCCAGTTGAGCGTTTGGCCGTCTCTTCTGGTGATTCTATAGCTGTGTTTGTGCTCTGCAGCCGCAGCCTTTGGCTTTTCTGGAGGAAGACATTCGAGAGGTTCTGAAGCAGGAGACTGGAACAGACATCTTCAACAGGACAGATTTCCAGCCAGACTACAAAACATGGAAACATCTTGTACGTGAACTTTGCATAACAAGTTTTAATAACTGTGTATATTTTTAGTACTTTACAAATACATCCATTGTAAATTATATTGTGCAAATCTAATGCTCAAATAATGTTTCAATCTTGGACGTTCATGTTTAGATGGATGGACCTGCTAGGAAAGTACGAAAGTCATTAGTATTAGACCCTTGGAGCCACAAAGACGGCCACAGTGTCCAACTCTTCCAAGAGCAGCTCGACGATGCACAGGTGGGTCGATCTGACAACGCGCTTGTTAAATCTACTACTTCGAGGGAAACAATACTGAACCACAATGTCCTGTTGCAGGTCTCTGACGAAAGTCAGTTGACCAGTTCTCCTTTGGACGCATCGGTCCTAGAACGAGAGGAGAGCAGCCGCTCTCTGCCCTCTGTGCTGAAGGAGTCTTCATCAGGAGGCCTCGCCAGCCCGCGGCTGAAGAAACAGCCTCCGTTCTCACAGAAAGCACCAAAACACTCCTCCACACAGGTTCGTACCGAATGCTCTGCAGTGAAGCACTGGATTAATGCGATGGCCTTCACAACTTTTAATCACTATGAACGTCTCTGCAGGTGAGTGAATGGGAAGCAGTGGTTTACGGTAAGACCGAGGACCAGCTGATCATGACGGAACAGGCTCGCCAGTACCTGAATCCCTACCTGCCGTCTGGCTCGACCTCGAGAGCCCTTGTGCTTTAAAGAAGCCGTCCTCCCCGTCCGCCATGCAGGCAGCGCCACATCTACCCAACAGCCCAAAACCTCTGCCGGTTCCCGTAAGATACAATCCAACGAAGACCAACAATGTTGTTCCACAGCAGAGGACGTCCACACAGCTGCCGCTGTCACTTCCATCACACTTCTAGGTCACTGCCATGGCAGCTTCTTGTCCGGAGGTAGATTTCATTTTGAACACACAACTTGGGGCTGCTTCAGCAGCTTTGTACAGAACCAGTGTAGTTTCATTCTGCACACGCCGGTAATGTTGAACCAGCTTATGCACATATGATAGGCTGTAGAAATAGAGTGTGTATTGCTAGCAGTGGCTGCTTCTGAGTTTTATATTGTTTAATATATTGTTTGAGTGAGAAGAAGGACTTTTATGCTGTAACGCTACTCATCATGTATCTCCTCCAGCTCGTTTCGTTAGACTATCCCACTGCTGTCATCACATAAAAAAAAAAAAAAAAAAAACCACGTAATTGCAGCCAGTTAGCTTTTTGTAGACACAATAAACCCACTTTAGGTTTTTTTTTTTTAACAAGACACACTCGGCAAACAACTCATTGTTAACCATTAATTTACAGTTTCAGACTCTAGAATGCAGTCGCGTGGTTTTTGTGATACATCGATCTGAGGTGAAGTTTTGAGGATGGAAATAAGAAGCTGTCAGTATTGCACTACTGCGTTGATTTTGCTGCTGAAAAAAGTAGCAGTGTTTTTAAGGGCAAACTGGATAGAACTTGTGATGGTATCTCTTTTCTTTTTTTTCTTTTTTCTTTATAATTTACAACACAGCGTTTCCTTCCCGAGGCCATCGAGTCTGCGGAGACATCAGTTGAATGTATTTTCATTGTAATGTACATGTGTAAGAACCTCAAAAATTGAAGGGTACCTTAATGTTTATTTCTGTTTTGTTTTATTTATTATCTGACAGCTCGAAAGCTTAGATATTAATATAAATCGGACGCCATGAGTTTTAAGAAGTTTAACTTTGCTGAGAAAACAGCCTAAAAACTCTCACTCGCTCTAAATCAGTTCTCTCAAATAGAAAACGAACGGATGTTTCCATGTGCGATCACTCACACCGACAGGTTTTCATGTCACTTGTGAGCAACAACAAGCATTCGGTTGAGAAGGATTTACTTTGTTGTATGAAGGCTGTAGGTTTTTTTTATTTATTTAATGTCTACTAATTTATTTATTTCTAAAAGAAACATTTAAGAGAAATTATTGCAGAATTATATTGTCTTTTTCTCTTTTAAAATCAGGATTGGGTTACCATTCAGTTTCATTGCTCCCAAGTTTAGAAGTACATGCACTGCCACTAATGTGATGGTAATTTCTGTTCCTGGCAAAATCGAGCAAATACTCACCGAGTAGATTTTACATGTGATGTTGTAACATTTAGATTTTTATTTTTTGTCCTGACTGAAATGTGTTCTACACTTTTAGGTAGCAGAACTCCATCTCCGAACTCTAATCATAGACAAATTGCACTTTTTTTTTTAACTCATTTAATTCGTTTTCATGATGTAGCTCTTGTCTTTGTGTGTGGTTGTGTGTGTGAGGGTTAGATGGATGTGTTCCGAATATGTAATGAATGCTAACAATAAGGTCATGCTGCTTGATTTGGAAATGTTTTTTGTTTTTTGTTCCGCTGGAAAAATGCATATTTAAAACACTCTTTACACGGGAGTGTTTGAGAGATAAATAGCTCCCGGGGATAAAAACACAGCTATTGCTAATATTCTAAATTTGATCACCACAGCAGCCAGTGTTTCCCCTTTATCCTGCTGAAATGCGCCGGAGCGAGATTCAAATTGTCTATTCACTCATCTGACACTATTGTAAACAGGACATAAAATACACAAATTTGTAAATAAGTGTGAATTTGAAGATGATTCAAAAAGGTGGTTTCATGTTAACAACCTGAATGGTGACACTATTATCCGTCCATTGGTATTCTATACCTCTTAACCCTGTACAGCGTCGAGAGCAGGATACAGCCCGGACGGGTCGCCAGTCCATCACGTGACACTATTGACCATCAAGAAACAAACTAATCGGCTGAAGTAACACTGCGGCTTTCAATGGTCTCCTAGCATTATCTGCATCAGTAGATTGAGTATTAGTTATAATCTGGATTATCCAGTATTGCGCCTTCGGGTGAGAATAAGAAGGGAATCTTGTCAGAGAGATCAAGTGGAAAAATCACGAGAATATAGTCCACTTTGACAGAAAGTAGCCTAGCATCCATTTATATCTGAATCTGGTGGCTGAGACATGTCTAATCTGTATATATCTGTGTCTAATGTTGAGTTTGTTGTTTTGAGTTGTTTTTTTTTTTTTTTGTACATTCCATTTTTGAAGTCCAAGATCAGACATCCGAACCTTAACAACACTTTGCCATGTAACATCATAGGTTTTAAGGGAATTAAGTACATATACAGGTTATTAGCAGTTGTCGTATACTACTGTAGTTATGCATGAGCAATACACACAAAATGCTGGACTTTGCTTTCATTCACAACGTGAATTACAGATGTAACTCTTTGCGCTATGTCGTATAGCCTTTTGCAGTTGAACTCATAACCAAGGTACCATAGAAATTCTGCCAGCTGATTTTGTAACCGTGTACTTAATTTTGGGAAATAAATGCATTTATTGCATGACTTCCGGGGAGTGTTGAATTTTATGCGTCTACGTTTTTACCTCTTTCTCCTTCTGCTGGTTGCTTTTGCGCAAATCTGTGTGTTGCACAGCTTCTCTTGGCTTGATTAAGATTTCTGATGCTCACTTTACATTTACTGACACGCTCACAGCAGGTGCTGTTACTTCATGAGCTCCTGCCAAAACTCTGATTTCCTAAGTCTTAATTTTGTGGATTACGAATCCCGCCATTTTCAATTGTAGCTGGCTCACCAGGTGGAATTGACAGCTGAGCAGGTGGAGTCTGTCTTTGACAACTGATAAGAGTGCTTTAAGACCACCCCCCCACCACCTCTGTCACGCATGCATGTATATGTTGGGATGTTGTCAACTTGGCCTGGGGTCCAGGGACACGAGCCCCCTCCACCAGAACAAGAGGCCTCTCCACAGGGTCAGCTGCTGGCCCTAAAGGGGCCCACTCACCCATGACTTAATGCCCCCGGGCTCCTTTGTCCTTAGGGCTGTTGGTTTTTACAGGCTCCATTCACTCGATTGCCCCCCGAATGGAGGGAGGCGCAGAACGTGACGAGTTGCCTTATGCTAAAAGGGGCAGCAGCGCGCGTGCATCCAAACAATGTGCGCATAAACATGCGGGTGCTGCACGCACGCTACGTCCACTTAATCAACCTGCCCTGCCTGCGCTCTCACTCTGGTACAAGAGGGGCTTTTGTTCTAGACTGACCCACCCTAAGAGTTGAAAGATGTCAAGGACCTTTTGCCTCTTAATTGGTGATTGGCGTCAACCCATCCACCTTCTGTTTTCTGTACGTAGGTCTACTTTGACGATGGTGACTTATTGACATAGAAACACACTCCATGCAGCTTTTTATCCTCTAAAATATGTCATAGTTTCAATATATTTATGCAAATACACACATAAAATATACAGATACATTGGGAATGCCAGAGGTTGTGCTACCTAATATCATTTCTATAATTATTGACCTGTCTTGTATCAGACTTAGTGAAGTATGCATGTCTTTTTTTTACTGTTCACCTTATACATTAAAGAGATAAATTAGAGCCCGAAAGGCGCCCATCAAAACCTTCCTCACTTCCCGCACACACCCGTGAGTGAGCACACCATCTCTCTCTCTCTCTCTCTCTCTCTCTCTCTCTCTCTCTCTCTCTCTGTGTGT
>OMNM01003170.1:0-10467 GCA_900302745.1 Parablennius parvicornis | reverse complement strand
CGCCGCCGGCCGTCAATCGGCGGGGAGCTCGGGGGCCCGCGGGTCTCCAAGATCTTAACCTCCCTGATGTTCTTCGGACTCTGGTTCCTCTACATCCTCTTCTCCAGCCTGGAGGCCTATTGCCATATACAAGGCTTCTGAGGACGATCGGCTGGGCACTTCAGTCCGGAAACGTCCGCTGAGGAAACCCGTCACCACCTGATCACTGCTGCCATGGTCCAGAATCAGACTCACACATACAGATCTGTGTGTCTCATCCACTGCAGGGCTCCTCCGGTGGCGGGACCAAGTGAACTCAACAAACTGCTTTTTGTTTTTTTAAAGGACTAAAGGTCGGCATGTCGTCTGTCAAGTCGCTGGGTCTCTGCTTCAGACCTGATGACCTCTAACCCGGATTTGAAGTTTGGTGTTATTCCACCTCACTCGTATTGAGGCAGGTCGGATCAAACACATTAGACTCACACAACTTAGTGGAAAATACACAAAAAGATTACTTTGACGAATGAAAGTAGTAATCAGAGACCCCCATTTCACCTTGTGGTGGTCAGGTCGGACCTTTTTATTTATGAGGACGCATCCGTGTGTCTTCCAGATCATATCATCGTAGAAGATTCCTTCATGTGTTGTTTTCCCCTCGTGTTGGTTTTTATAACTCAAGTTGTAGTTAATGTGCTTTTCCCGACCGAACCTGGACGTTAATGTCAAAGTGAACAGATTCTTCGGGACACTTTGACCTGTGAGCATGGGAAATGTTTTAGCCCAGGGTTGTCATATGTTTTTGTATATTTCACCATATTTGTCACAAGGAAACAACACAATGTTAAAATCACTGTCCACTCGAAATGCACACGTTTGGAATTGTCGTCATATAAAATTCCCCACAATATAATTGTACTAGCACGCTAATCAACATCAGCTGTATTTGGCCAATAAAATAGAATAATCTTTACTGCCCTTGGTCCGGCAGCCTTTGCTTGAATAACGCCGGTACAGAGGATGAGTGGAAGTGGACAAACTGGCTTCGCTATAATCCGTACAGCTGCATGTGGAAGAGAAGAAGAAGTATGTTCCGCTACATGTCAGTATTTAGCTGATGCACTTTTGAACACACTGAGTTTGTGTCGATAAACCCGAGTGAAGCGCAGCTGGATCTTTCAAAGGAGAACATGCACTGCACTTTTCAAGTCCAAATTTCAGAACATTCATTTATCTCTGAACCATTTATGTGGAACTTGAACAGTTTCGTTTATAAAAATAATAATAATTAATATTATTATTATTATTATTATTAATAATAGTAATTGTCTCTTTGGATTATAAAACTTCTACTCTTTGACTAAATTAAGTTGTTCTTCAGGATTTCTTGATATTGTCCTGCATTCATTAAACCTTCTACCTTTACAACCTCACCCCATGAGGCTGCCACCGCCGCCGCCGCCGTGCTTTAAAGCGATGAGGGTGTGTTTGTTTCCTGCCACCATCATTCATCTCCTTTTTCTACACGTGGATCTTATTCCTTTAACATCTTGAAGATAATCTTCACCGAACTCCTCTGGATGTTTGATTATTTTATTTTAAATATTGTTGGATCAGTATAGAGGTGGTGTAACCCTGTTTAGGATCACATCAGAGTCCATGTAAACGGAGAATCTGATCGCTCCCCAGTTTGTGTGCATTTCTCTTAAGTAATTCACCACAAGGTGCCTTACAGAAATAGACTCGCTCAATCAGAAATAGGTCAGGCTGAGAGAAGAGCGACCATGTAAACATCGAGCAGGACACTCCCGCTGCTCTCAGGTGAACTCCTATTAACCAAAAACTGTGAAACCTTTAGCACAAATCAGCTAATTGATCCCCTCCCGTCACTGTAAAAAATTATTTAAAAAGTTATGTTTCCACTGATAAAAATATAAAACTTTCAGCAGTGTGAGTTCTCCACCAGATATTGTTGGTTCAAGCTCTCTGTTATTGATGGACCTCAGTGATTTCAGTGGAGCCTCTCCAGCCAATCAGAAAAAAATTTGTTTTTCTGTGAACACAAAATCTGTTTCACTGTTTTCTGTCTCACAAACTTTAACGTAAGACACTGCACCCACTGACTGTGACCCGTCACGACTGTAACGCAGCAGTAATGATCTTGAATGCACTACACTGACCCAAACAAAGAGATAATGACACAATGAACCTGTAATAAGCACCTGATGTCTGCCATTTAGTGTGACTGTTTGAAAGTGGTGTGTCATTCACCCCTGAAGTGTTATCCGTTTATTTATCAATGGTGTTGTTTAATGGTGTCTTTCTAATTAAATGTACTTGGGCCGACATGGACAAAATCATATTGTAATTTATTGTAAGTTGTTATAATTAAATGAAACTTGAATTGGATGTGTCTCCTTTGGATTCAGCACACACACACACACACACCATCACATTATATTTCTACTTTAGAAATTAGACACACAGTAACTAGCAATATGCATGAGAAATAGCTCTGTAAATCTATGAATATACCAATATACACAACATACAGATACAAACATAACACGAGTGTAAACACAGTATTTACATAAGAATAATAAATATGAACAGAAAATACATATTCGATATTTACACTGTTAGAATTCCCATCAATATTCTTGTTGTAAAAAAAAACCTGTCATTACTGTTTCAATATACTTATATTTATAAAACATTCATATCTACATGCTCAGATAAAAAGCATACTCACACGTATGTATGTGTAATATAATATGCCCATTTTATTTTTCATTGAAGCTAAGATATTGATTAAGCATATAATATAATTAATTGCATTAAATCAGTATTTAGCTGTGTTATTCAAAGAAAGCGTACTATTAATTTTTGTATTTATAAATTGCTGGTTAAACCTGTTAAAACAGAATATATCTATACCCCTCCTTAAGCCCCTCCTCCTCTCCGGAAGCACAGTGTGATTGACAGACCAACGAACCAATAGTGTCGTGTGTTCCGCTCTGCTGCTGCATTCAGGTACTTCACGCTAAACAAATACCAACCAAATTTAAAGACACTATGCTATTTCATGTTGATAATTAAATTGTTGAAATACAAATTCAAGCATATGACAGCTGCATAAAGTTTGAAATGTATATTAATATTAATCTCTGAGAAAAACAATGATATTGTCAACGCAGCTGTGATTGGTTTACCCACCAGGGCTAACCGACTGTATAAAATAGCGCAGCTTTTTTCTTACGATCATTGAACGCAGCAGCTCGCCCGGCACAGGGGACAGGACAACATGGCTGCCGCTGCGGGCCGATATTACGGAGAAGGTGGTAGAGCGACGAAAAGACAGAAAACTGAGGACGGGGGGATGACCACGGTGAGGGGTTAAACGCGTCCCTTCGGTGCTCGCATTTGTTAAATGTGAAGAACCGCGATAGGAGTTCCTTTTTCAGCAGAAGGACTCGGGTCTGAAAGGAGGACGCAACCTGCAGCTGGCTAGGCTAACGAAAGCGAGCTAATGGATGATTTTAAGTTTAGTTCGAAAAACGGCCATATAATGTTGATATTCGTCCCTTGAAAGTCAGTTGGATAAGCACAAACTAGTCTATTTGTGGAACATACAATTTATCCATTATGTGTGATGGGCGACCAGCGCGCGCCAAAGCTGGACAGGCGTCAGTTCGACGCAGCGCGGAGCTCACGTTCATGATTCGAGCTAACGTCAAGTCAGTCTGCGGTTTTAGCCGCTCTGTGTCTCTATCTCCATCAAATCTGAGCGGTTTCTCTGCCCTCATGGCTCCATGTTTGTGTTCTTTCACAGGAGGGCTACGAGGATCCCCACAAGCCTCTGCCCTCCCCGGTGGTTCACATCCGGGGCTTGGTGGACGGCATCATGGAGGCGGACCTGGTGGAGGCCCTGCAGGAGTTTGGGGCCATCAGGTAAATGGCAGACACCTTGGGGGGAGTTAACGATGCTCCTGCTGACCTAAAATATCTACGAATCCGGTGTATGAATGGATGCATACATCACAAGATCTTCTCAGTTGTGTAGAATCAGTGTAAATGCTGTTGTTCAGTTCTCATCGGGCAAAATATGTGCAAAGATACCAGTTCAAATACACATGGACTGTTTCACAAGTATAAAAATACTAGAGAGGCACGTGAAGCAGACATCCAGGTTAAAAAATAATCATCTTAGATTAGGTACTCCTATATTGGGATGTTCATCATCTCATAACCTGAGCTTTATGCTTATGGTTTGAGAAAGCCTGTAATCTAAGCTATGAAGCATAAGAAACAAATAAGCAGTAAAATATTTGAATACTACAGTCATGTTCTACTGCCAAGTAAACTAGTGTGATTGATTCCGATTAAGTCTGATGCTCTTTATTCTCGCAGCAGATTGATTGATATGTGCAGGGGAAGAAACGTCGATTGCACTGCTTTTAGCGTTATTTAGTGAGTTGGCGATTGTCGGCTGATTCTCTCATATGCGTTGCTTCTAATTCGATATGCAGCAGTTCTGTGGAGGCTGTAACAATAACTACAGCATACGTGATGTTTTAACCACCGCGATTGATACTAAACAGTTTCAGAACTGCGAACAAAGTCTGCTCTGAGTGCCCGGGTTGTTTTTGAATGGCGGGTTTAGTCTCATGGTGTTTGGAAGCGTTTACGAGTCCCAGTGTCTTTCATGTTTTCTGTCTTCTGCTCCATATAGTTGTTTTCAGGTAATACCTGTTTTCTCTGGGACTTAGTGACATTCTGGTTTGTTTATCTGATTTTAGAGTTGAATGGAACATATGAGGAGAGGCTCTTGTAGGTCTTCATCTGTCTCCCTTTTACAAAACATGTAGTCAGTAATAAGTAGTTCACAATGTCTGCATAATTTACACTCAGCCACATGCCTGAATCGTCCTCAAATTTTAACAAATTGCTGTAAGGGTCAATCCCACCACACTCTTACTGCGATACCTAGCTTTATCTGGAATATTTGATCCATAATAAATTTGGGGGAAAAAAATCACAGGAATCAGCCATTAAAGATGTGTTGTTATGCAGCTGTATACATAAAAGATGGCGGACTCGAGCGAGTCGGGAGAGGATCGTGGGAAATGTGACGTCATTTGCAAACCACCTGTTATCAGGATCTCTCTGTTGACTGTGTTTTGTTTCACACTAAACACAATCTGACCTTTAACTTATGAATCTGAGTTTATTTTTGTTCTGTTTTTAAATTTATAAAACTTGCAAATCCATTTTTTTGATGTTTCTAACGTAGCTCAAAAGTTCAGTTGTTTGCATGTTTTTAACAACTTGGCTCCTTGAATTGTGTTTTGACAGCTACGTGGTCATGATGCCCAAGAAGCGCCAGGCTCTGGTGGAGTACGAGGACATGAACGGCTCCTGCAACGCCGTGACGTACGCAGGCGAGAACCAGGTTTACATCGCAGGCCACCCCGCCTTCATCAACTACTCCACCAGTCAGAAGATCTCCCGGCCAGGAGACTCGGACGACACCCGCAGCGTCAACAACGTGCTGCTGCTTACCATCATCAACCCCATCTACCCCATCACCACGGTAATGTGCACGCAGACGCCGTGTCCTGTCTTTTATCAGATTAACGTTCGGAAATGGAGCTGACTGACATATTGTGAGATTTACCGTCGGTATAATGACGTGTCTGTATTGAAATTCTTCTGTGATGTCTATGTGAAGGATGTTCTCTACACCATCTGTAACAACTGCGGTCCTGTGCAGAGGATCGTCATCTTCAGGAAGAACGGCGTTCAGGCCATGGTTGAATATCCTTTTTAATCCGTCGTCTTCCTTTTCATTCATACTCTCGTCTAGCGCCTGGGTGTCGAGCTCAGTTCAGGGCCACCGGTTGTTTCAGCTTGAGGTTTGTTGCTTCCAAAAATGCAACTAATCATTGTCGCAGTGTGGTTTTGATTTTAATGTTGCTTTGTGAGCAGTAAGGTGTCAGACGACTCTGGAATAGGATTTGAGTTCATTAAAAAGCTGTTTCATTTTCTACCTGTGACAAGGTCGTCCTGCAGACCTTGTATTTGACACCCCTGCTGTTCAGTTATCGTTAACCCTTTGTGTCGTCATCTATCAGAGCTCTCCTTAACTTGTTGCTGCCACGTTTGATTCAGTCCAAAGTGCACAGCGGGCTAAAGCCTCTCTGAACGGGGCAGACATCTACTCTGGATGCTGCACTCTGAAGATCGAATATGCCAAGGTGAGAAGGTCTTATTAAACTGACGCATTAACAGGAGTGGAGCGAGTTGAAAGACTTTTTGATGTGATCGTCCCGACAGCCTCCTCGTCTGAACGTCTTCAAAAATGACCAGGACACGTGGGACTACACCAACCCCAACCTGAGTGGCCAAGGTAACACAGCCCCTCACTCCTCCTCCTCCTTTGCTCTTCCTCTTTCCCTCTCATGCCACTGGATGGACGGTCAAGGCTCTTGCCTCCGGGAGTGTTTCCTCTGATCGCAGACGGGACGATTGCAGCTCTGTGGTCTGAGACGAGCACTCCCGCGACGCCTCTCACTGCCTTTCATTCATTTCCTCACTACACGGCAGGCACAGTGTAAGGGCATGGGGAGCAACCTCAAGGGCAGCCGACCACCGTTAATGGTTCGTGCATGTGAGCAACCCGAAGCACCCGTCACCGGTAGCACATCTCCGAGGTGCACACGGCCCTGTAGAGCATGTGACAGCTGCACAACCTCACGTCCCTGTGTTCTCTAGGCCAGGCAACACCACACACACACACACACTGAGCACACCTGTTGGCTTTGGCTCAAACATGGTGGAGATTTTATCAGTTTGAATTGTGAGGCTGTTTGACGCGGCTGTGCTCTAAGGTCCCATGAAGTGCTCTCTGTACTGTACCGGCGTCGGCAGGCAGCACGGTTCAGTCGGGTGGTCTAATTGAAGAGTCCATATCAGAAAAATGGTATTTTGTTTACTGTAAGGAGGGTAAAACAATATAAACATTGTAGATCTGACATTTCATGGGACCTTTAACACAACGTGGAGCTACGATTACATGTGATATTCTCATACACTGTTTAACTTTACAGTTACTCTTTCTAGTGTTGGTAAACTGGTATTGTACTTCAGCTCCCTGATCTACATGCGTAAGATCAGTTAAGATGAAAACAAGTCTCCTCAACACATTCTCTCTATAAACCAGCTCTTGTTCAGGAGAATTCCTGTCCTGCGTGTTTTGGATGTCTCTCTGCTTCGACACCCTGGTGATGGTTGGCTCGTCAACGGAGGCTTGTCTCAGCACGGAGACCTAAAACATGCAGCACGGGAGAGAATCCCTGCTTTAAATGGGACTTTTAAGTCTTTACACACCTGAGGCATTAAAATAGGTCAGTATAGGAACAATATATTTTTAATCCAACTCTTAAATTAAGTTAATAATGGACCTCAAATTACTTGTTTGCAGATTGTTTTGAAGTGAGCAGGCTAACCAGCGAGCAGCTAGTCCTTTTAAATTCACTGTCAAGTCTGAACAGTTCCGGATCTGAAGCTCCGCCTTCTCTGTATCGACTAACATGCACTGTTCTGGGGATTGTGTGTAACATCTTACGAGGCGTAATCGATCATGTTGGATGTTGTGACAACAAATTGTATTTGAATCTAATATCATTTTTTTTTTTAAATGCAGAATTTTCTTGTAGTGTTCACAAAAAAAAAAAAAAAACAAGGAGTCTCCTTCGTTGTGTAAAGACCTTACATTTCTTCTGCTACTTGCTAAATGCTAGTTGACTTGTAGGTAATTAGATGAGAAATGAGCTGGAAATGACAGATCGTCTTCTCCGTCAAGCTTTGACTTGTACTTTATTTCCTCCAGTTGTCACAGACCAGTGCTCTTTACTCTTTGCAGCAGAGTTTTGATGTCTTGTGCACATCCAGGATCACGACATGTACACGATAAAGGTCCGAGCATCACGTCCTCCTCCATGTGGTGTCGCGCTGCCTCACATCCCAGAGGTCCTCCTTGTGTCCTCACTGTGCAAAGCTCATACAGGCAGACACAGCGGCTGCTGCAGCCGCAGCCTCACAGCAACCACAGCTCATGTAAATCAGCTCTGTGGCATACATCGGACCATCCAACACCGGAACACAACCTCGGCTCAGCGCGTCCTTATTCCAAGCTCATCTTCACCCCCTTTTCTCCACCGCCTGACACGGGAATCCATTTCATTCTTGGTGGACAGACGCCACCAGTTCAGAGTGAGGGACAGAAAAAAAACTTCCTGAACAGACATAATCCACCACAGTCTGACGTGACATCTACCACCACCACCTCGTTACAGCACATCCTCATCTGCAGAGCCCCGAGGACACAACACATTGATGATGAAGGGCGGGACTCAGGCGTGTGGTCGTTGGCGGCCACGCCTCCCAGCTCTCGGGACGCGTCCTGCCATAACACAACCACAGGGAGCCGCAGAAGAGATTTCAGACACACTCAGCCTGACCAGGGGACAGATGACACCACACACTGGGGCGGTAAACAACAACAAAAAAAAAAAACAAACACCACAAAGCGAGCGAGGCCACTCCCTCGTCCTGCCAACACGACATCACAGCGAGCCGAACATCCGAGACACGAGCCGAGCCGCCACGACAGCACATCGTCACGCGCCACGGTCCGAGTGACTGACAGCCATTTTACAGCAAACAAAAACAAGCAGCACGCCAGCGCCCATTACACGAGAAGGAATATCCACAGGGGGTCCCACGAAGACACAAAAACATCACAATCCTCCCAAAGCTTTCTACATTTATGGACTCTGGTGTTCTGTTTCCCTTCTGCCTTCCTCCCCATCCCCCTCCTCCTCTTCTCTGTGCTGTTGTGTTGTTTTCTGCGTTGTTTCCTTTCTTCTTCTTTTTTTTTTTTTTTTTATCTGCACTGGCCCATAGTGACGCCTTTAACGCCTCCCGTGTGATGCAGGTTTGGCTCAGTGTGTCTGTGGACTGACTGACAGCCTCTCAAACGGTGCAAATGTCCTGCTTTGTGGTCAGAGCACGGTAAGCCCCACGTTGAGCCTCTAATAATGAAAACGCACCCCAGCGGCAAGTCAAAACCCCGGCAACGGACGCGCAGACGTACTTTTCTCTCCGGTGGTGGAGATGCAAGGACGAGAAGACAGGAAAGACAGAAGAGGGAGAATGAGTTGATGGAATCAGAGCTTGGTGGGGTAGCGTGCCCGCCGAAGACCGCCCCCCCCCTTCTACCTTCCCACTGTGTCCCATGCTCCATGTGTGGTGCTGTAAGTAGACATGAACCAATCCAATGACTTGATGCTTAAACGCTCAGACACTAAACTCGGAGAGACACACAATCAAGAATCAGAATCAATACATCTGATCAGACCACGTTGGGTGAAGCCGGCTGACGAAACATAAACTAACCAGGCGAGCTTCTTGCTCCTGTTACACATGGAGTTTTGTGGCGGGGGCCTTATTTATCAACCTGCACCTGTATTTTAATCTTATTACGCTTTTAACCGATGGAGTTCAATGTACATTTCCTACGACGTTAAGATCGTCTCGGCTTCTGAGGTGTAGTCCGTCACTAACATCTAGAACTTTCACCTGAGAAAGAACAAGAAAATGTCTACATACGAGTCGTCAGTCGTCTGCTTTTCGTAGTGAATCTATTGAATTCAGACACTTTTTTTCTTTTTCACACCTGATGTCACCGACTTGTAAACACTCGGTAGTTTTTTTTTGTTTTGTTTTTTTTATGGATCTTGCAATAAACAAGCAGGTTGTTGATGCAGATTTATTTGTCTGTTCACTCTTGATTGTGGTCAAAATGTTTTCTAAGATGCTGCTGCCACGTTGATCCACTTCCTTTTGGATTTGACATTTGTATATGTGTACCTGTGCAGATGCTGATGGTGATGGCAATTGGAACAATTCACAAGGTGTGTGTTTGTGCTAGGCGCTAGGACGGTAAATATTTAAAAAAATATTGTTGTTAAAGATGTTTTGTTTTCTAAGAAATCTCCATTATGCCTCCTGTTGGGAAAGCTAAGCTAAAGGCTACAGGAACACTGTAAACGTGACGTCAGAACCCTCGTGTTGCATGTCCGTCACTTTACTTGTCCCCTAGCATGTTGTTGGCGTGTGTGCGTGTGTGTGTATGTGAGAGAGAGAGAGACACAGGAAGAAGCTTTTTGATGGGCGACTTGTGACTTTCCGGTTTCAGATCCCAACGCCAATCCCAACAAGCGCCAGCGGCAGCCGGCTCTTCTCGGCGATCACCCGCCAGATTATGGTGAGCAGCCCGTGACGTGTGTGACGGATTCGTTCAGCGACGTTAGTGTGTGTGTGTAACCTCGCCGCTCTCATCAGGTGGCCCTCAGGGTGGTTACCATGGATACAATGACGAGAGCTACGGACCCCCTCCCCCGCACCGCATGGGGCCCGGGATGGGTG
>OMNM01003169.1:0-10421 GCA_900302745.1 Parablennius parvicornis | reverse complement strand
CAAGTCTTGGATAATCAGGAATCAGGAAAAGTTATATTTTAAGGAAAAATGAGTTAAAAACTTGCCAGCTCTAGCATGGGGTCTTAGTGTGGGGGGGAGCATAATGTTTTTCTTGTATATTCAGGGCAAAACAGCTGCATTGCATTGTAAACCCCTGCATTAGAAACTGGTAATTTCAAGAAATACTGACATGTTTTGACCTCTATTGCCCATGAAATCTATAATATGAGCATATCAATAAGCAATGTTGTATTTTACTAAAAGTTGATAAGCTACTTGAGAACAATGTTTTCAAAATGAGATGGCAAACAGTGGCTCTATCAGAACCTAAAACCTGTCAAACAGCCACATTTAACTTGTTTGAATGGCGCATACACCTCTTCGCGAACCCAATTTGTAATCTATTATCACAGAGCTCTGCCCAAATCTCTGGAATCATACCAAAAAGTGTCAGCTAACTTGTAATGACCTGAAATGACATTTGGTTTGTGGCAGTCAGAAGTTGTCAGTGATTGCCTTTCAAACTTGGTCTGCTGAAATGAGAACTCTGTCAGTCCAAATCACACAGCTCAGATAAGCAAGGCTCAGAAGATAGATTGTTGACAAACATTTTCCTGATGGAAATATTCGCCTTCCCAATTAAATAGAAAAAAAAGCTTAACTGAGCAGCACATCCTGCAACACTGGTTTGGGGATATACGCCAGGATGGAGGCGATCTTACACTACCTGGTGGTTCAATTGGTCTTATCATTTTGCTCTCGAAGAGAATCAGTGCATCCATACCGTGTCAGGAGTTCAAAGATATGACAAAGCTCATTCATTTTACAACCCTACAAAGGTGTTTGAGTCTTATCTGAAGTGACAATGGCCCGTCAGCTCTGTGACAACCATATGAAGGGTTTGACTGTAATATCATTCGTTATTTTCCTCTAAAATCCTCTGATAATTACAAGTAAAGCATCCGAAAAGTGTCCTAAAGAAATTTTGCCTCTTGATTTTCTAAAACCTCAGTGAATTCATCAGACTATGGGTGACGCCAGACACTTGTGTTTGCACAATGCAAATTATAGCAGCAATTAATCTGCAAGTGAGATTCTACAATATCAGAATATCGGTTTTAGTATTTCATGACATATTTTAGATCAGGAGGTATTGATAAAAAGTCATGCTCCCAGGAGTCCAGGGACCAGTCTGTAAATGAGTTTGCTGTTGGCTCAATCAGCTTTCATCACATCTGACTTTCATCTCATCACTCGTCTGTCTGTCTCAACCCATCTGGTGTCAACTGTGTGTCAAGAGAAAGAGACGAGGAAGCCGGAGACTGAGACAAATAGAGAGTGACAAGTAGGCCAATTTGGAAGAGGAGGGAGAAGAGGAGGAGGAGGAGGAGGAGGAGGAGGAAAAGGAGAACAGAGAGGAGATTCAAATGACAAAAGTTGATAGGATGAATCCCTTTGTTTTTTTGTTGTTTGTATAAGAGCAAAGCCCACACCAGACCTGTGAATAGCCCACAAAGACTTAACCACTAAAACTGTGCTGTCCAAACTGTGACAATTGATACTTTGGGGCATTTATATAACATCTGATACAAAGTGCCCCGAAGCACAGTGCCTCTGCATGGTATCACTTGCCAGACAAAATTCCTCACTGCTTAAAAAGGTCAAACATACACATATAAGCCACGGTGGCCATGTTGGTCTAGATTTGAGGTGTGGTGATGCATAATTGAAGTATATTGCTATCTTGAAGCAGCTGTCTGGCTAATCAGTTAGAACCAGCTTTCAATATGATGATCTAAGGGTGCAGATTTGATTGAACAGATGATTCAACCATAAACACCCTTTGGTTGTATACCCAGGCATTCTGCCAAAATAGGGAGCTTTAATTTGGTGCTTGCAGGTGAATGGTAGATGTTTCCATGCCTCGAGATCTGTATATGTATCTCCAAAGCGGCACAGTGGAAGTTCCATTGTTTAATTGCCATCCTTATCTTATCCCTAAAGGAAGATAAGGTCAAATGACTACACACTATCTTTTTTTGGTCCCCATTTAGCAAGAGATATTGGTGAAAGATTAGAGATTGGTTTCTGTGATAGAAGACATGCCTCAAATACTATAAAACACATTTTTTGTGCAGCTGATGCATGTCATTGGAAAAGCAAACCTCCAAACATGTGCCCTTGCCATGGGAATGCTTTTATTTAACTTAATAAATAGGGTTTTTTTGTGTATTCATACATTTAGTTTTATTCCCTGATTAGAGTAGGCTCACGATGTGAGGCCATTGATAATAAGTAAAATTAATTTAGGTGGTTTGGGAAAGCGTACCTCGTGATCTCTCTTCTTCACTGTTTTGGACTGGAGGTGATCCCAGCTGAAATATGGACCAGCCAGGATATATTCTGAAAAGGTTATGGGCACATCTCAAGGCAAACAGAGAAACAAGCAGCCACCACACAAGTGTTTTCAGAATGAAATTGGAATTTTTAAAGTAAACCTACAGAGAGGACATGCAAACTCCACACAGAAAAGTAACCTGGACTTGAAATTGAAGCATTCCTGCGATGAGTCGAGAGTGCAAATCAATAGATAAAAAGTTTTAAAAGAAACATCACAGACCATCAATTTCTATCTGTTTGCACCTTGGTTTAGGCAATTATAGAAATGTGCAGAGGTGCACTTTCCTCTAAGTAAGGACTCCTCTTGATTCTTATTCCGCATGTTCCCGGAGGTCAGGCTTAGTGGGGGAAAGAAAAAAGACGGATGGAGAGAGAGAGAGCGCTTGTTTGTGAGGTAAACTTGTGCCCTGCTTTTAGAGTCCCAGTCTCAAAGTGCTGGCTTGGCTGTTCTGGATGAATGGAAGAGTGAAGACCCGCAGAAGCAAGAGGACAGAGAGCAACTTCGCCCAATACTCAGAGAAGCAGAGGTGGGTCATTTATGACCGCCTCCCACGCCTTGCCCTGATATTACATACTCTGTCTCTCAGTCTGCTTACTGTCTGCAATTTGTCAGACACTTTTAACCCGGGCGGACTAATAAGTAAGTGTGGGAGTTGATGTCAGCTCATTGCTTAAGTATAGCGGGCTGCGTTCAAGCTAATCAGATTAGAAAGTATCACCAACAAGGCCACCACTACAGCAGAAACAAGTAATTAGAGATGGGAATAACAAGTGTTCACATGTAGACGTAATACATACGATGAAACAAAAACACACACAACGCAAACGCTCACACACCTGAACACTGCTGATTACTCTCCGAGGACAAAAACAGCTAGTTCATGCAGAACCAAGTTATTGCCAGAAACACTTATTTAAACAAGGAGGAGGGGGAATGGCGGGATGAAAACACGGACCCGAGGAGAGAGAGAGAGAGACAGAGGGAGAGAGTTTGTGCATGCAATAACACTGTTAATGGTGAGAAGAATATTAACAGGGTGTGGAGGCAGTCTCAAGGGCATATGCAAATTGAATCCAAAATGCATCTGTAGGTGGCGGGATGTGTTTCGTGCACCTTTTTTTGTGTGTGTGTTACTGTCGTATTTTTCCCCACGCAAAGTCAAGGTCCCCAAGAAATTGAGTGAAGAAGTCTCTGCATTACTTTGCATGGGTTAGTAGTTGTTGAATCACCCTCTAAACATGTTGGCGGATACTTTCATTCTTTTAATAACTGGATTTAAATTTCAAGTACAATGAAACACTACTGGGCTATGTGATGGCAGAGTTCAAATGTGCTGTGCAAGTTGTGCAAATTACAGAGAAACTACACCATATCACATAAATTAACAAGTGAATAATTTCGTTAGCTGTAATTTAGTTAATGCGGCTTCACGTTGGAGGCATTCAAAGTTGATTTCCCTATCTGCTAGATAAGAAGTCAGATAGGAAGGTACAGAGATTGAAAGTGGTCCCCACAGCTCACTTCTACACAAACTTCCCTTCCTAATTTCCTAATCTACAAAATGTTTTCATGGCTGCGTTCCCAGAACAAGAGGCTAAATTTCTCATTTAGATTCCTGTCTAGAAAATGATTAAGATCCCTAGTGTCATGGAAAACATCAAGGCAATAATTCTAATAACACCTTCCATTCAAACAACCAGAAATTTGCCAACCTTTAAGCTTAGTATTTTGTTATTTTTTTCGCTGTATTTTACCAGAACATCTACTAAAAGGGGATTTAAATTATCTATATTCTGGACACAGTGGGGTCTTGGAAAAATTTCTGTATTTTCAGTCGAGATTTTGTTCATGAGAATATCTGTGTGCTGTGAAGCTTTGAATGCTTTAGCAGAAGATAATGGGACACTTCTCTTTTTTCTATCAAAAGGAGGATGAGACTCAGAACAATTTTTGATTGGAGAATTAAACTTTTATCAGCCTTCTCATGGGAGCCTCATCACCTCCCCTTGATGATCAATAAATATTGATGGTGGGATCATCAATCATTTATTAAAGCCTTGGGAGGTGACAGACAACACAAAAACCTCTCAGAGGTTAAAAAGATATGCCATCATGTGCCAGCTCCCCTCTTCAAATTTGTGGTAACTTGTGATAAATGCTCTTAAGAATAGTCCAGGTTTAGTGTAGACAAAGGACTGAATATATTTCAAAGGACACAATTATATCCCCATCGCTCCTCTATTGTCATTTTATTGGGTCAAACCTGTCACATTGCAAGCGAGATGATTTAGAAGATGTGTTTTTTTTTGTTTTTTTTTATTGCAACAGCAAAAAAAGTGTTATCTGCATTCCGTGAAGGTCAGTCATAGAAATTAATGACACTTGGGTTTTGAATGATGATTCTGAATAATGCCTGGTAGGCAGAAATCAAAAGTCACACCAACAACACGCATATTGAAAGAGACAGTTTAAAATGCTTACCACCAGAATTCCCACAAGGTCTTTTACAGTGTTTTGCAAGAATTAAAACTGTATTAGAAGAAGACATCAGTTATAGGACAGGCGGATGTCTTATATCAAAGAAATCATACAGATGTAAACTGCAATGAGAACTGTGCCCGGACTGAGTAGTAATAGGTCTACCTGGCACGTACGTTGATATTTATCCTCGCTTTCATTAACCAATCACATGGGTTATATTTGTCTGTTAATAACCCTTTATAGGGCAAAAGATGTATATGGCAATAACAGAGGACATGAATATAGAGTTGTGTGATACAGTACATTGAAATCGGAGCTGCTTTCAAAGGACATTTAGAATGTGGAGTAATAATGACAAAGCATATCACGCCTCAACATAAACAGTGATGTGTTCTGTCACTTTGCCTTGGAAAAATCACCTTTTAACCACCAGTGAGAGCACAAGATCAACCGATAAACTGATGAACTCTGACACTATTTAATGACAGTGCCCATAAAACAAGACAAAATACACACAGTGGGCATGTTAAGCAACCTCTGTTAAAAGTAATAACACATGACATTGTCAGTCAGAAATAATGAATGGCACATGTCAACATGATTGTATAACCTCTTGGAGAGAAAAATACATTTACATTTGCTTTCACTTTGTGACAGGTTCAAGGACAGACCAAGTCTTTAAGTTGTCAGAGTCGCCACACTTGTGACTAACATTAAAAGTGACTTATGGAACCATCTGTACTGGATCAACAACACAAACTCTGGAACCTTTTCTCAAAGACCAGACTGATGGTGTGGCAGTGTGGGGCATTAGTTTACATCTGCACTGACAAATGTATCATCCAGTTGCTGTCAGCAATGTGTCACTGTCTTTACATCCCATGCCAGCAGCCACCTTAGGGATTTGACAGATTCGTGTGCGTGTGTGTGTGTGTGTGTGTGTGTGTGTACGTTTGAGAGAGAAAAAAGAGGTGTAAAGAAGAAAGATGGGTCACCCAGAGGCAACCCTCACCTTAAACCACCTTCGAAGTGATGTGATCACAGAAAAGATTTATGCTGTCGAGTGACAATGTAAAGTGCTGCCCAGAGTTTTCTTTTCAGTACACCCCTGTGGTCTGTGTATGCAAAGATATCATCTATAATCAGGGATATTTATTAAATGGGAATGTTGAAGTATTGCCAATCCTGCTTGGTGGTCTACTATGACACAGACAGACAGGAAGATAAGACAGATGAAGAGCAGCAAAGCATCAAAGATTGATCACACTTTGCATATATTGTACACTCAATCAACTTTGGGACATGTCTCACAGCAAGAAAAACCAGTGCTCAATTCCTGGTAAACCCCTATTTGGGTGGGGTTTGAATGAGATTTTTGTGATTTGGTGCATGAATGTGGTGGTCTTGTGATCTCTTCTTAGGGGTGAAAGGCTCAGTCCTGTTGCATTGAATTGATCAGAGTGTGTTGAGATGAGAAGAACTCATTTATACACACACACTAACAAAAAGATTATAGACTTGTATATATATGCTTGTGACAAAGACTCCCTCAGTGGGACACTTCTCTTTCACCACTGCTCGATCACCAACCTGAGCTGCTGTGTTTATGTGAGAGGAGATTTGTACAGGGTACAGGCGTGTGTGCGTGCGTTACAATCTCCTTTAATCACAGTTTATGGATCCCATTGTGGACTCAAGGTCTTTATTAATCACTGTGACATTTGGGGAGACAGACGTAAACATGATGGGATGAAGCCAGAAAGACAAAGAGGTGTCTTCTTTGCAATCTTTGACTGTTGCTTTGATTGCCAGAGGTTTCTTAATCTCATTCAGCAAAAACCTGAGCAGTGAGATATGTTCAAACACTACTTACACTACTCTAGCTGATCAAGAATTACAAAAAGGCATGACAATGGTGCTTAACATTTTATACATTTCAACCTTTTTTTTTTTGTTTGTTTTTTTGAGGGAATCCCATTTGATCTAATGGGTTATTGGCACAGGGGAAGCACGGAGCTGTGGCGAAAAGAAAGACACAGTCCAAGAAAAAAGGGTGGGTGTTAACATGCCAAGTGTAATACGCCTGCAAGTGTTGAAGGCCTTTGTCAAAATCCCATATTTTAGAGGCCTCAATTGAACTCTTCCCTACAATTACATTTATCAGCAATGTGTGAATCACTCTACTCTCTGTCTGTGTGCGAGTGGTTTCATTAACGGCCTATTTTCACTGTGGAAGATGTGTCACCACACTGTAGACTGAGTGCTTATTGAGTAGACCTGCCAAGCTCGCTGTCTCAGTTGAAACTACTCAGGGTGAACTATTTTGAGACCATTATGCAGAATAAGCTCAACTGTCGACGGCTACAATAACTGATTTCATTCTCAAACCAAGCTGTCATTCTCTTTATTTGATTACAGACAGAAAGACATACAGTCACTGGGTAGACAGACTCTACATGGAGATAAAGGTTTACATTGTTGTATAACTGAGCTCAGATATTTTGGGTAACCAAACTGTTTTTCTACTGATTTCTTGGTAATCATCTCACATCCTCTCAGTTTCATAGTCATCAAAGAGATTGATGCGTCACTTAGCCCCTGAACACAATGAAAACAAACAGGCTGACCACAGTGTCTATACCAGCTGTCAGCGCCTGTACTGATTTACTCAGAGGCACACCTGAACGAGGCCTAATCAAATTATATCAGGTTTATTTTCCGACAGATGGTGATGCCATCCATGTAATGCATTGGATGCTCAAGTGCCCCTCACTTTGCAGGTGGCTCACCAAAACCAGAAGAGCAGGTGCTATATGAGAAGTAATTGCTTTTGTATACGAGTTAAGATTGTACTGCGGATGATATCTTGCAAATAACTTTAAAGAATGTGACCTCGGAAATGAATGAACACAATCTGGGTGGGTTTGAATTTGAAAGAACTCACTCTGCTGGAGCTGAAGGCTGCAAATAGTTGTATGAGCTTACAAGACTGAACACTGCTAATTCATTCAATTTGCAATCATCAAGTTATTCTTAATTAAGTATTTTTATATGCAGTAGTTTGCCTTACAATGCTGGAACTATTCTAAAAGACCGTGTCTTCATGGAAATGAGAAAACACTTAAACGCTGCTCCTGCACACGAGCACCACGGCCCCTAGGAAATAGTGCTTCTGTGCATGGGCAAGTAAATTGAATTAAACAATAATGGCCTACCATCATATATATATATATATTGGTTCAGTTATATGCTTTTAAATAAGTATGTTTTAGTATGTTTCTTCCATAACATATTTGTTGTTTGGTTCATTCAAGATCAAAGGGTCCTACAATCTGTCCTCCTGATGTCCCTCCAAAGAGAGGACGCCTGTCTTCAGGGGATACTTTGATTTTATGGTGTCCCAACATCATAAGTTTTTTTTCTGTATTTTTTCAAAGTGTCTATGTTTTGTTCTTTCCCAGCCCTGTTCAGATCACTTCCTGTCCCCACGACCCCGGATTGGATAAAGAAGTCGAGAAGATGTTTGGCTGGATGGTTAGAATTTCAAGATGTTTTTCCATTTCAAAATTTCACAAAGAAATTTGTTGCGTAAACAGGGCCTTGGATGGTATTTTTAACAATACTTAATGAGCGGGAGGCTCACTAGGCTGAAGCAGGCTATGCAGTGTTCAGCACCAATTCCAAACCAAATTATCTTGTTGGTCAGTAGGATCAAGCAGATCCATATAGCACATAGCACTTTAGCCTGTGCTTATGTGTCAACTTGGATCAGGTTATGTATGTCTGAGATGAATGCGTGCAGAGTATGTACAGACTGCATGTACACCAGGTCCAGCCCAGCAGTGAGAATCTCATCTCTTTAATAAATCTCAACTTATTCAAGGTTAATATCTATAAGGTGCAGGACCCTATATGTTTCCAACTTAATAAGCATAAGCTGCCACACTCCTAGAAACAAGAACTGGAGCAAGGATTCACTGTCAGAGATACGCATGTGTGCGTGTGTGTGAGTGAGTGTGTCAGCACATTCGCGCACGTCTTGCTTCACCTGCGAGGACTAAATACGCTGTCAACGATGTGATGAGGATCCTGCAGATAACTGAGGATTATTCAGGGAAAGAACAACATCAATATCAAAAGCGAAATGGTACTTAGGACGCAAACCTGCAGGAAGCAACACGAAACACGTGTAGATAGATTGCCACACTTTTTCATCATTTTGAGAGACAAATTGGCTTACAAAAGGCGAAAGAAAGACAATACAAAGTGAATGTAGGTTTTATAAAACAGTCAGATGGGAGCAGAGTGAATAGGAGAAATGTTTGTAGAGGTTTTGTGTTAAAATAAATGGTTCTCCAAAAGGAGAGGTGGAAGCTCAAATTAAGGATAAGAGTCTCTCTCTCTCTCTTTTTCTCTTCTCTCTCTTTTGTGTGCCTCAGCAACTTTTGCAGCACTTCTTTTTCCCTGTCTCTTCTGTTTTTTTTTTCCCCTCATTTACTGCAGTGGCAAGCACATTCCCCTGCTCACTCTACAGTGCCTGCAGCATAGGAGAGTGCTGTACAAGTCTCCTGTCAGGGCACAAATGCATATAAAACTCACTTGCATTTGTAAATTCTGCATTTTGGGACATGAATAAACATGCACACGGTTAATCATGTATTAATGCAAAAAGCTACAGACATACGTACACACGAGCACTCTGCTGCAAAGTGTCCTGCTGAGCAACAGCAGGGGTGTTGGACCTTAAGATGACGTGATTCTCTCTCTGATCTCTGCTAATGTGTTTGTTTCTGGGGAAGGATGAAAAAAAGAAAAGGTGAAACAGAGGGAGGGAATGAAAAAGATATGGAACAGTACTGAAGAAATTAATTTGAATCGAATGAAACTAGGAGAGCAACGGTGGGAAGAAGGAACAAGGATAAGAAATAAGAGCATAAGTTTTAGATTAAGGAGTCAGTAACAAAGAAAAAAAGAGAAAAAAAAGTACATGAAAGGATTGAAGGGAGTCAGGTGAGGTTAAGAGATACATTTACATTCACACCATCATTTTTTTTCCATGATTCTTCCATTGCTTCTGCTACGCTTTCCATCAGTTCTGCATTTGAAGTAAAAGATTATACTTCGTGCACACGTACAGCAGCAAACTTTTTGTTTTGTTTAGGTGGACATTTCCACATTCTTTTGCACATTTATTTCATAAATATGTATATATCATAACTTTCCCCCTAATGTGAACATAGCCGTCACGCCTGCCCTGTTTTCTATTGTTTCCAGGCCATTTGCATCATCAATTTATGAATCCCCAAAGACGATGATGAGCCGTTACAAAATACTTTGTATTACCCAGTCTCACATCCTATTATATTTTCTTTACCCCTCAGAGAGAAAGATTACTCATTAAATCATGGACTATATCACCCCTCTCTTCTCCACAAAGTGCCTTTATCAAAACGCTCCTTTTAATAGAAGTCCTGACACATATATTCATAAAACCATTTTCTACTTTTGTTTTCTTTTTTGCTCCACTTAGTAATGGGCT
>OMNM01003168.1:0-10606 GCA_900302745.1 Parablennius parvicornis | reverse complement strand
TTTGCGTGTTGGTTTTCTCTAGTTAAGCCAGGAAACAGACCAAATCGTTATTCCCCAAACTTCAGGCCAATTTTCTATCAACAAGCCAGGTCGCCGAGGGAGACGCTCTTAATTCATCAGAGGGAACGTACGTAGGGATGGAAGGACGAATCCCCTCCAGGCTGTTTGGAAGTTTGAAGGAATCTAAATGTATTTATTTTTTTGGCGTTTAGGGCATTTAAACATAAGCTATGTCAGACATACATACAAGTCACGTCACAAGAAATAATTTTTTAAAACACTGATCTTCACTGTCTGTGTACCATTTAGATTTAGCTGACACCGATACACATGATACACAAAATAAAAATGACTCATTTTGCTTTAAGGCCCCCTTTATGTGACAATATTTCAAGTGAAAATGCATAATTTTGGCATTTTTCTTTCAGAAAATTTTTGCGTTTTGCATTCCTGATTAAGAGTTGACAAGGTTTCAAGTGAAAGAAACATTTTATAATACATACAGGCTTCCATGCTTATTGATAATAAATAAATAGAAAATAAATAAAGCTTCGTTCTGATTGTTACTTTGAAAGGTTTGAGCTTGGTAATAAATGTATGTCTAATTTTATGTCTTATCATTTCATATAGTTATATATAGTTTATCATATGTGGCTTTTATATGCAGAACTTGTCAAATGCTGTTTGCCATGAATTCCTATTCCCAGAAAAAGATTTTCCCGTTCCCTTATATTCACACACACAAACTACATTCTCCTTATGCTCAATTAACTGGTTTGTGAGAACATTTGCATTTCCTCTGTATGTTTTACACCCACAATCAGACACTTTTCACAAACACACACCACAGAGGCAGCGATTCTCATACAGGAGCTGTAGAAATCCTCTATTAATACTCAAGGAGGAGCACACGTTCACATATGCAGGGGGCACATTAGGATCAAGAACAACGCACTGGCACCCAACCAAAATCAGCCGTCCTTAAATGCAGTTCGATGCCAGCTCGGCCATCTGTTGCAGTCAAAGATAGCTCTTCTTACAAGATGCAAGGGAGACAACACTTCCAAGAGCTTTGCTAGCTCCACTGAACATGCCGTAGCAAACAAATGACGAAATAAAAGGTATGGATAGTATATGACTTTTGGAATCAATTGTTCTGATGGTGGTTTTAATAATTAACCATTTTGTTGTCAGCTTGGGTGGATGTTTTTCAAAGTAAGGCAATTTAAATCTAATAAAATAATTAAATAATAGGGTGTTGTCAACATCATTGAGACAGAAATTCATTCATTCATCATTGAATTCTTGGTTGAAACCATGTTTCATTTGCAGCCTGAGTTAGTTTTGTCTAGTTCTGATTAAACTTTAGGGGTTATGATCAAATGTGAATCTACAGAAGATAGGTAGAAGTTAAGGAAGTGTTTTTGCACATTATCCATTTTCCAGGTAGCAGGCATCTCGAAGCTAGTCTGTCAGGCTGAATGGGTTTAATTACATGTTGTCATCCAAGGGGCTTCATCAGTTCATTCCGTTAGGCCTCGTAAATTCAACAGTTACAATTAGAAATGCATCTTATTTGCATTGTTGTTTCAGAAAATTTTGGGGTTTACACAGCAACGTTTTGAAAACGATGTCCATTTACACGGAGATGGCAGAAACGCTGAAACTGATGTAGTTAGCATGTCAGGCTACGAGTTGGCGCTATTGTTTGTTTATGTAATGAAACTACACACACACATGCAGCAGAAAACAATACACTGTGAACATTAACAAAGTGAACACGGACATTCATGCAGACAGATGACCAAGTTGGATTGTTATCACAGCAGTGACTGTCAACTATAAAACTACCAAGTCCCAGGACAATATGCACTTGGAGTCATGACACTCTGGAGGAAACATTGATCTGATTGTCCAGCTACTGAGCATGTGTACAACTACTAGTTACTACGGCTGTGGTGACCAGGATCAGGAGCAGAGTTTCTGTCATCTTCTCAGAGCCTCAGTTGTCTTTTCAGTTGCTCCCAGCACTGTAAACCGTGTAAACGGACTCCCAAAATGCAACAAAAGTTTTGCGTTTGCAATGCACATGTTTATGAGCAAAGATGAAATTGTTGCAGTGGACTGCAAACACACACACACACACACACACACTTCCACCCCCTGAATCTCTTCTTGCTTACCCTTCTCTCCACTTCCTCATCCCGTTTCCCTCTGATCTCCACGCCGAGGGCCTTAGGGGGTTAATTAACAGGCTGAGATAATGCCACACTAATGAAAACAAGAACAGTGTTTCTCCTCTTTCTTCCTGTCTCTTTTTCTCTCCTCTTTTGTTTCTCTATATATCTTTTAACCTGATTTTTCCTCAGTTTTACAGCTTGTTTTGTCAACTGTAGCACAGTGACAAAACAAGGTTAACACTTGACTCATCCTTGTTTCGCTTCAGGTTGTGCCACATAAAAACATCAACTAGTCAAGTTCCACCTTTTGTTAAATGTGATTGACAGATCACAACATATCTGCAAGATCACAGCTCCTTCGACAGCAGAAGATGGATGTGTAGCCCTGATATCCTAAATGTGCTGGTTCGGTGATGTTACAGTTACTTGACGTTCATGGTCTGAAACTGGCTGCTCCTCTGACCCTCACGAAGAAATTGTACAAATTGTGAAATCTGAGTACTGTTGTCTCTGCCATGTTTTAGAGTCATGATTGCAGCAGTTGTGATATCAATGTTTCATCTGTGTTTCTACTTCTGAGGTGTTCGAACAGTTTTGAGCCTCCGTCAAGTTATTTTTTGGAAAGCTTAGAGCTGTGTTTATATCTGAGAACTTAGTTTGGGAAAACTATTAAATCATTTTGGTTTTATTGTGTAGAGCACTTTTTGTTTACATTGTTTGATTGATTTACTGGACTTGACTAGTAAATCGTTGGTATTGGTAATTTTCAGAAAACCTTGCAGGTTTGTTACAAGTTTTAACATTGTGTCTTGTTCAGGATACACCCTGCCCTTTGTATCTATTTGCTGCCTTCTGCTAGTCCTAGTGTGGATAAAGTTATCAGCCATAACATTATGACAGCCTTTCTATGTTACAACTTGAAAGCGTCACGATGCCTCCACCAGCTTCTCTTCTTCCCTTGATTATCAGGCGTACCGTCAACCTTCTTTTCTCAACAGAATGACCTTATGCTTATGTTTACGATGTGCTATTGTTACACCATCACATTTAAAAAAAACCTGATTGTGTTTTCATCGTACAGTCTGCACACAACAAACCTCATGTCGTGGCTGAGTTTATGTTGCACAATGTGGCGGGCTGTGACTTACACGATTGTTAAAATTGCGCAGTCTGCAGGAATTTTAAGACAATCCGTTTTATTCACGTCACCTGCCAGTGGTTTTAATGTTCTGGTTCATACTGTCTCGGCCCTGTACTGAATGTAAAACAAAATCAAACTTCGTTGAATTTTACATGTTAGTGACTCAGCATGGTGGGTGTTTGAATGCATGTGTGTGTATCAGTGTGTATCTATGTGTGCGTGCGCGCGTGCTTGCGAACAATAGATAGAAAGCATCTCTTTAATTTTTAATACACAGCAAAGTATAGCCTGCGTGTCTCTTGAGTTGCTCTGCAGAAGTCAATTTCAATCTGAACCCTAACTCAAGTTTATACATCCTCTCCTAACTTTTTTCCAACCACAATCTCTCTCATTTTACCTAAACATCTCCCTGGAAATAAGACCCGGCTTGATTTGTATTTATTCTGAACACAACAGTAAATAAGCAGGGAGATGGAGAGAGGGAGATGAGGAGAAGAAGAAGAAGAACGAGTTGAGTTGTTTGGGGGCATATTTCGCTCTCCCTAAGTGTAAAATGGGATGAGATATTCTGCCTCTCGGACTTAACGTAATGTAAGAGAGTGTGAAATTAAACCGCACATGAATAAAAGGGGCCTTCATTGTGTGCCGCCGACTGGCTTATCTGGAAATTCAGACAACTGGAACATCCAAAGCCTCCAAACTTGTAGCAATCCCCTTTGTCTGGCTCTGAAGCAAACAATGTAATATCAGAAAGCCGGCCGTGCTCCAAAGCCTGTGTCAGATTGCCAAACACAAAGTAGCTGCTTCCACACATCCTGCGATGCCTCGGCTTGTCCTTGCATCATGCCTGTGTGCATGTGTGTGTCCGTTTCTTTTTTTTAAAGCAGTGGAAGTATGTTCGACCTTAAAAACTCAGTGTGTTTGCTCAAAACAGATTGTTTCCTTTTAATTCCTCATCTTCTACCTATTGATATTCCCCGCACCTACTCCAGTGCCTCTTTTAAACCCGTATGTTAATTTGATTTAGAGCATTTCGAATTGAATAAAAGATAAAGGGAGGCAAAAAGAAAATGAGAGTTACAGCAAATGTAGTGTTATTAATATTCTAAAGTACTGGAGAGGGCTCAAACTCCCTCTCTTCATCCTGCCTCTCCAACTCCCCCCCTGCTTCTTCTTTTTTTGCCCTCTCTGTCTCTGTCGGTGAGTGAGTGAGCTAAGTGAAGTGGGTTATGATGGTGGTGTAATCGGCATCCCTCAAACAAACGGCCGGTGCTATTAAGGGCCATTGTGTTTGCTGCAGTGATGATCAGATTCAATCTAGTGAGAACATTTTGTGCTGCAGCCGCTGCAGCGAACGACGAGATGGATAGAAAGAAAAAAAAATATGTTCCCTCATTCGGCTTTGCTATTGTGTTCGCAGACATATGTATCCTCATCAGAAAGATGCATATCTACTCGGGCGGCTGCAAAGCTTTTGAACTTGAGGGAATACAGTGAATGCACAAAAAGAGACACAAATGAATGATATCTTGGATATATTTGTTTCAATAAGGAGGTCAGCAGATACTATGCAAGAGGTTTATATTTTAATTTTTGACTTCATTTCCCCCCTCAGCTTTAATTCTCTAGTTTGTAGTCCAGGTCATTCCCAACATCTTTTTTTCCTGAACCCCCTTCCATATTGTCTTTCAGAAAAGATCTGGTCTTTGATTCTCCACAACTTTACAGTAAAGCTGAAGCTGAATGCTGGCAAACACAAACACTCTCACCAATTTAGAAAAGCAGGGGCCTTCTTGTTGAGCAGAATATTCTTATATGGCTCCATAACTGAGAAATATCTAAAGAAGCTTTCCCAAGATAATTGACATCACTGACATCATTCACTCCTGATTTTTTTCCAGCTCAATCGCATCAAACCTCACAACTGTGCTAATTACTGCAGCTTACACATCATCTACAAAAACATTACACCCTCTTGAAACCTCTTAACTGCTACTGGAAGGAACATCACAACTCTTCTATAGAAGAGGTAGTATGCCAACAGTTCTATCCATCCCCAGTCATCAATTGCGTGCCTCAAGGCTCTGTGCTGGTGCCACTTGACTTCATCATTTACCCACTCCCTCTCAGCAAAATCTTTAGAAAACACAGACTGAAATTGCATCACTTTGTAGATGATAACCCAGCTCTCCGTCTCGTTCAATCCCAGCTCAACCCTTCTTTCCATCCTAGTGTTTCCGAACCTCCGTTTCTCACAACTTTCTCTGAGTCAATGGAAATATAACAGGAAAAACTTGTCATTAACACAAAATCCAACCTCTCTAAAAAAGACTTCCACTGCTCACGTTTCCATACAGCTCAAGAGTCTGCATGAAGTTATCAATAGCAATTTCTTCTTTTGCTGCACACATTAATAACATCACTTGATCTACACAGTTCCAAATACAATACCAACCATCTCCATAAATCACTCATGGTTACCACGACTGATCAATTTTATTGTCACATCCTACTTTGATGTTTTTTCTTCACAGCTCTTCTATGTGATTTTTACCTGACAAACTCCAATAAAAGAAAATAGTTCAGAATTCAGCTGCCCGCATCATTGCAACACATCACTGTTCTTGAACTGCTTTACAGGCTCCGGGTCTATTTCCATTTAAAAACCCTGCTCCATTCAAAGCTCTTACTTGTCTTGTTCCTTCACTAAACTTCTAGAAATATACACACCATTGTATACACTCATGTCCGCCGTTGCTTCCCTTTTCTCTATTCCTGCTGCATCTCCGTGTTCCATGGGACTGAGATTGTTTATCCACTCTGCTCATCGACTGTCAAAGGCACTCCCACTGGACATCCAGATGTTAACATCTTTACCAGCCTTCAAATCACACCTGAAAACTTCCCCCTCGTACCTTTTTTCCATTCACATTTCATTGAATTTCATCAAAAATTTCTTAATTTTTTTAAATCATTTTTATCTTCATGACCAAAAAAGCCTTAAAATGTTTCCCAAGATTTCCTACTACTCAATGAAAAAACTAAAATGCAAAAATAAATGCTTTCTGATGGCAAAATGTAAATAAATTATGCTGGAACAATAAATATTGAGTATGTCTTTTGTATGTGGGGGATTCATTTAGGTATTCTACTTTCTGCTGACTGTTCAAATACATGTCTTTGAGGCTATTTAACTTTCATACATCTTTGATTGGCTGGTTAATTTTTTTTCCTCGGACTGTCTCTTTCCAGGCCAGCGACCATTCAAGTGCAGTTACTGCCCCTACAGTGCCTCACAGAAGGGCAACCTGAAGACCCACGTGCTGTGCGTGCACCGCAAGCCCTTCGACAACAGACAGTACCCGGACCGACGCTTCAAACGCTCCCGTCCGGAGTCAGAAAACTCAGAGAAGACACTCTGGCATCAATAGAATGACATTTCCCCTAAAAACAATGCTTTTATAAGAAAAACGATCCATACGGATGAGTTGAGTGAACAGTTACTGTATTGATGATGGAGGAGGAGGTGGTGGAGGGGCTTTCCAAGGCACGCGCCGACCTGAACCTTACACCAGTGGTGGCCATTGTCCCCCAGCGTGACTGATGAGCAGAGCTGCATGTGTTTGTGTTGCAGGGTCAGCGGCAGAGACGGTGGCATGCCCGCGTGTTGGTGGAATTGAGAGGGGAAAGGGGGGTGGGGTGGATTGGTGGTGGTGGGGTGTATTGGTGCCAGCCTGACTGGAGCTGTCATCGCAGAGGAAATCAATTGAACCACACACACACACATACACTTACTTTAAGACTTACAGCTGTAACATGACTCTGGACGGCACACTAGGGGTTAAAGTGAATCCATCAGCTGGTCAGAGTCGCCCTCTGTCATCCCCTTCTGTTCAGCAGCTTTTATTCATCCTCTTGGTCATCTTGTAGAAAGAACTGAAACCCCGCCCCCACAAATGAACAGATTTTCATGTTAAAGGTACGACGTTGTCTGTTTTCTCTTGTTTTATTTGCCTTTTCCTTATTGGGGCTCTAATAACAACAAGCCATTGTGTTGCTTTGTCGTGCTTTTAAAGGCCACTTTTCACAGATTTAAATTCAAACTGTTGAAGTAAAAACACTTCAGAGTGGCGTCCGGATTGATCGTTTTCAAAAAATTGCGATTTCAGTGGTTCTGAGCTGGGCTTGTACTTCAGCCAAACATTTCTATTGGCTGCAGAATTAGGACTCGCCCCCAAATGGGTGTATGAATATTCAGACTTTATACAATATTTACATGACGATGAAAAGAGGAAATTGCATAAAATCAATAAAAATTGTCCAATAATAATACATTTCAGAAATATTTAGCATAGATCAGGATCATCGGCATATAGTGTAAACTGAAGGAATGTAGTTTTAATTTCATGGGGTCATTAACACAAAACTTATCTCCCAGCCTTTGGTGATGATTTTAGTGTGATCAGTATATTACTTCTGCATGATCATATAGTTTTCCCATGACTGAATCTCTGTGGCACACAAAGAGAGACTGACTTCCAGCTCCTTTGAATAGAAAGTTACTGAATATAGAATCTGTTTTTTCTTCAGTTTTCTGAGCATTTTGGTCTGTATCCTGTGATCGCGTTGTCAAAATGTCCAGAAAACTGCAACAACGTTTTAAGAAATTTTAACAAAAATCCACAACACCTAAATCGCACATTAATAAGACCAGCAAGAGGATGTTGTGTTTTTATTTTCATTAAAAATACCTTCCATGATAAAGAAGTACTCTGCCATCAACACATTCGTAGAGCCAGAACAGAGAAATTTGTGGCATTACTTGTAGTAAAAATGCACAATTTCCTATAGACAGTTGTTATCTAATTCACAATATAAAGTATAGAATACAAACAATTACAATTTTCAAAAAAAAAAAAATGTTTTTCTTACTTTCTTTTGCAACAGGACCCTAATTAAATTGACTTATGATGCACATTCAGTCTGTTTTGGCTGTCCAACATCAGTGAAACGTCTTGGTCAAGAAGTTCAGAAGATATGGCCTAATGATGACAGCTGGCAGCATGATACTCTGACTTTAGGGGGATTTCATGTTGCTTCACATGAAAATGATAATCATCATGTACATATAGAAAACATTTCCCTGTTTGGCCTGTTCGTCTGATAGCAGCAGTAACGTCCTCCTCTGACTGCCTCCTGTAAAGAGGGAACATTAGATAATCATTCAGCTCGTCCTGCCTCTTGAGTCTAATTATACCACCTTTTCTATAAGACATTAGTCTTGTTTTTCTGTATGTATGGTCTTGTGTTTTCTCCCCAGGGGAAGGACACAGCGTAAAACATTAAGAGCAGAATGTTTTTATCTAGTAGGAACTAAAAAAAAAAAAAAAAAAAAAAAATATTAGCTTTTATTGTACTTTATTGAGTTGGAAGCTGTTGGCTACTATATGCTGAGGAGATTAAGTATGGCATGTGTGGAGGCTGAAGGCAGAGGAGGAGGAGGAGGAGGAGGAGGAGGAGGAAGTGGAGGTGAAATAAGAGGAGGAGGGATTGTTAATGTTTTTCTGATAAAGTGAAATGATGTGGACTTTTACAAAGTCAATTTCTTCACACAGAAACACACGTTCTGAGATGTAGGGAGGGGTAAACCCCCCCAGGGTCCTTAAGCCAAGGCTCTGCCTTTACACACACCCACACATCGGTTTTATACAGTTTTCAACTCAGTAGTGATCAACTTCATATTTAAGACACGAATGTGAACTTGGCATTGGCAATCTAAATTCCAGTTAAGCATGATAATGCACTATCAGCATTAGTGAAATGACTGTGTCCATCTGTTTTAATGTGTGCATATCTGTTATATATATGTTATATATATGTTAAGGATTAACTTAATTTAAGGATTAAGTAATTGTGTCATAGGTAAATCCAGTTTATCATCTAAATACCTTTTGGTATTGGAATTGATCAGTCAATAGGATGTGATTCAGGTTAAGGAATGGAGCATGTCTATAAATGTGAATGATCAGAGTTTGTAAAGAATACGTATGACAAAACAAATCAACTGATTGTTCATTGATCATTTCAACTTAATTCAACTGAATTCCCCTTAAATATACATCAATATTAATTCTGGCAAAATACCTGGACATGACAAAACTATTTTATATCTGTGCAAATGTGTTTGAAATTTGGTACCAGGACAACAGGCACGTTAACTTCTTTAAACAAAGTCCAGCCTTTCAAACTTTACAGTTTATGCAGTGGGGAAAAGAAAAATCTGATCCATAAGAAAGTGACTTTGTCGAAGAAATGTACACCTCCACAAACCAGGAACAACAACTACTGTATAACAATAGCAATTTAAAAAGCTGACCTTTTGTATAAATGGACAGATGCAAGCATGTGCAGAGCGTATAGAGAAAGTGAAGAGAAAAGAAAGAGGAAGTGGAAGAACATTGAAAATGAGGTGGGTTCAATATCCAAACTGATTGTAGTGTGATTACAATATGTTACCACGGTTTTAGCCTAGTACATTGCTTTCTATGGAAGAACTCAGTTTCTTGTGTTTTTCTGATTGTTTAGTGTGTTTTTTTAGTATATATTTTTTGTATCCAACAAGAAAACTGTCACTGCTTTATAACTAATCATGTTGGATCTTTTCATACTGAACTTTAACCTCTGAGCTTCTCATCATCTTCACATATTGTCATCTGAACTTTCAGGTTTAATGCACTACTTTGTCCATAGTGGCTATAATTTGATTTTTAGGTTATCTCTCTATATATGTGCATGTTGAACATTTACATTTTAATCAAAAAGTCAAAAATCACTGAAAAGTACACATTCCAGTTTTGTTGCGTTTTTACAAAATACATTAATTAATTTTGCTGAGGCATGTTCATCAGCACAATTACATCAATACATTCAGATGAGGCAATCATTTCTTTTTTCAACTCCCGAGATCACAATTTATTGTCCTTCCTGTGTAACTTACTCTCTTTGTCCAGGCCTGAGAATGATATGCCATTTTTTCCAACTGCTGTAATCCTGAAATAATCCATTCCATTGTCCCTTTGCCGTTTGATCTCTGTCAAGCTACTTATTTAAGTAGCACATGCAGTTTGCTCAGTTATAATCGACAAGTCCAAAAAAGAAAAAGAAGAAAAAAAACAAAGCCACAGCTTTTTTTTATTCAGTCCTTGTTGAAATACTGTTCACATTCCTGACTGAAGACATCTCTGGAGGTTTTGATGTAAACTACAAACTTATAACCACAGTAGTT